>JAZKJV010000527.1:488495-672546 GCA_037367405.1 Ottelia alismoides | reverse complement strand
TCATTGGTTGAATAAAATAGCAAATTGACTCCAAATCTCATGAAATTTGGATACGTGGCCCCTGCCATTGTGTAAAAATTTCAATGATTTTTTGGGACATTTTTTTTATTTTCTATTTTTAAAAATTCGAAAACCCCTATTTTTGCTACTGTCAAAATTTAAAATGCAACTAAAATATTAAAAAGCCTCTAAAAATACTAAAAAAATATGGTTGTGTGTTTTGTTGTCTTTTTGAATCTATGCCATTTTTGTTGCATTTGGACTTATAAAAACCCTAAGGATTGAAAAACCCTAAAAACCTTAGAAAAATCATTAAAAATTTAGGAAAAAAAATCAAAAAAAATGCAATTTCTTTTCTAGTAGTTAGATTTTTATCTTTATTTCATCATAAAATTGTCTCTGGAATTTTATAAGCTATTTAGTTATTTTTAATTCTGGTTGCACATTGGTTTTTATTGTTTGCCTTCTTTCATTTTTAGAAAAATAACTAAAAATCATAAAATCTGAGAAAAATACAAAAAAAACATATGAAAAATTATAAAATTCAGAAATATTTTTATTTTAATTTTCTGACTTGTTTTTGTGTGTTTAATAATTCCTTGATTGTGCCCTTTTTAGCTTTTCTTTATATTTTCTTTATAATTAAAAATCATAAAAAAATTTAAAAACCTAAAAATCCAACAAAAAATTATTTTACCATTTTATTCTGATTTCTTTCTACTTCATAGGCCCTTAGCAAATCTGTGCTCCTTGAGTTCGACCCTGTTAGCAATACCAGGTTAAAAAAATAGCCAGACCGCTATTTGATTTGATTGATTGATTTATCTTATTGGTGGTCTTTGTTTTCTTGTTGAGTCCGACTCGAGAGGTTGAGGTCGCAACGACCCTTGATACCTATCTCCCTTAGTCTCTCGGTGATTTTTCGGCTCATCACCATGGTTGAACACAAAGAAGCATGATTAAAGAACTCAGTAGTCAATTTTCAAAAATAAAGGAATTTTAGTGGTTTTTTTATTTTTTTTAAATTTTTAAATAAACATACAAGTCACAATATGCACACACACATTTTTGTTTTTCAATGATATCAAAAATGCTTATAAAAATCCATGGAAAATATTTTTAGTTTTTGAAGGTTTTGAAATGTTTTTGGTAATTTTTTATGTAATTTTCAGACATTTTTGTATTTTTATAAAAATCAAACAATAGCAAAAATGATAAATAGTACACAACCTGAAGTAATTTGCAACTTAAAATTAATTTAAGTGCTAACAACTCCTAGAAATTATTGTTATGCTAAAATATAGACAAATATATACACACAAGAACTGAAATCACTATTTTTGGATTTTCCTACAATTTTGCATATTTTTTAAAATTTTTGGTATTTTGCATTTTTTGTGTTTTATAAATAAGTAATATGTGAATATTAGAAAGAAAATAAAAAACAATGAAATACATCTAATCTAATTTTTTGGAATTTTTCAGACAAATTTTTATTTTTAATGATTTTGCAGATTTCCAACAAAGAAAATGACACTGTTTTTATTTTTTAATAGCGAATAAAAATAAAATGCAATGAAATTTATGTACAATGAAGATGCACACATCAGGAGTCTACACAAATTTTTACAGAATTTTTAAAATCATAAAAATATTTATTTCCTTCAAATAAGCACACAATTTTAAAGTCTGGAAATGAAGGGACTTACATGAAATTAATTGAAGTTGTTGTATAAGAATATAACAATGAATAAATTACGAGGGAAAGCAGTGTAAATTATCTAGTGAATGCATGCATCGCACATGACTGTCTCTAGCAGGGGGTATTTTGCAAATTTGGAGACCTCCAGGAGGCTGGCTTGTAATTTTTCCAATTTTTTATTTTAAAATCCCCTTAGGGGTCTTCCCGTAGGGCTTTCGTTTCTATTTTTTCCCAACTAAAGGAGACGTGCTCCCTTTTCTTCTCTCCCACAAGGGCGGCGATGGTGGCTATCGCCATGGGCGCTGTCGCGGGCTACAAGAGGTTGAGGCGGTGGGATCTATAGATCTGGGCAGCTGTAGGAAGTCGGCTCGAGCAGGAATGGGCTCCGACGGGCTGTGTCGGTGACTCATTGCTGCTAAAGGCGGAAGGTCGAGCGGTGCGGGCTAGCGGTGTGAAAGAGATGCGCCCAAGATCGCGGGGTTGTAGACCTGCGGCCGTACGGATGGGAGCCGCGGGCACCGCTGACGTTGATGGTTGCGGGCGTCCGATGGCGTTGCGGGCTGAGGTGCAAGAGGTGGTCTATGGGCCGGTGTTTAAAGAGATTTTTCACGGGTCTAAAATACATCTCACACAAAGCGGAGACGCAGTCATTGTGGCGACCCGCAAGAAACCCCAATTCGAAAAACAATTAACCCACAACAGATAAATCAAACAATGAAAGGAAATGTGCAGAGTTAAAATTTATTATAACTCTGCAACAAAGATGTGTATAGGTGCAAGTATGTGTAGAGTGGCAAACATAGGAAGTAAGCATGTAGATAGGGGCAATAAGTGCTCAAAAATGACTGTGATGTGTCTGTCTATATGAGTTATTTTTTGTGGGTTTTTAATTTTATATTTTTTATTTGATTTTTTATTTTTACACTTCTATATATTGAATTTTATTTTCTGATTTTGTATTTTTTTATATTTTATATTTTTATATTTTATTTTTCTTATACATAAATATAACTATATAAAGGATACATACAAGAGAAGTAAAAGAGAGGTAAAAGTAAGTAAAAATATTCAAAACTCGAGAAATAAAATAATTTTGTGCTTTTTATATTTTATAATGTTTTTGTGATTTTTCTGTATTTTTGCTATTTTCGGTATTTTTAAAGTTGAAAATACTCAAAATAAGGAATAAAATAAATATACGAAATAAAATCGGAGATAAAAAATATAAAACAAAGTCAAAATTCTCCAAATTAATTTTAATGTAAAGGTAATAATATAAAGAAAATTCAAAGAAAGAAAATAGATTTTTAGGATTTTTTTGGATTTTATATATTTTTATAGAGAGTTTTAGAGTTTTTCTATTTTTTAATTTTTATTTTATATTTTTAGTGGTTTTTGGTCTGGAAGTTAAAGACATAAAAATACACAAAATATATTCTTTTGGGATTTTTTCTAAAATTTTTTATAATTTTTATATATTTTCTAGTGCAAACAGGAATGAAAATGAAAATTCTTGATTTTTTTATAAATATTAAAATGACACAAAATGTAATTTAAAAATATAGCATGAATGTGCAATGCAACAGGAATTATGCCTATTTTTGGGTTTATTTTTTATTTTTATAGATGCATGAAATAAATAGAAACAACAAAGAGAAACTATACTACTAGAAAGGGTATTTTTGTAAATATCAGAAAATGCAAGGGTCACAATGTTTCCCACAAAATTATAACAGAATAAAAATAATTTGGGACCAATAAGAAATTACCAAAAACCCGAGGGTATCCCTGCAAAATATCCAAAATCACACGAGACAGGCACGTGCCTGACAGGGATCAAGGTGTAGTTACGAAAAAGCCAAGGACTGATTGCAAAATATCCAAAAATATTATAACTGCATTAAAAGGTTTCAGGGCTAAATAGAAATAAAAAGAATCCCAGGGGTCCCCTAGAAAAATGCCACGCCTCACGTGCACTTGTCACGTGAGGTGACGTGACCCGAGGCCTTAGAGCAAATCTGGAAAGTTGAGGGGGCCTTTTTTAAATTTTACAAAAATGTTAAAGTGGTAGAGGAAAGGAAAGTTTAGGTGTTAATATTTAAATACAGAAACCGTTCGGGTAAATATGCAAAATACCCAAGCTAAGGCGGATCCGATGGCTAATCTTCAGTCACTTGCCACGTGTCGACAATCCGACTGCCGATGATGATTCGACTTCTGCGGTTCAGATTAGAAGGCTGATGATGATCGGACGGTGCTGGGCGCGCGTGATTAAACGACAGTTGTGCAATCTGGGTGACGGCCTTGATCGAACGTCGGGAAGACGACGACGAAGAATGGGGAAGAACTCCGGCGAGCTGAGCTTCCCCGCCTCCGATACTCCTCCTCTGTGGCTCCTGATAGCTCCAAAATGGCATGTCATCTTCCTACAGGTCTTCTCCAGGTGTTGGGGCTCTCTAAATGGCCGGAGATGCGTCGCAGTGTGGGCACGAAGGCGGCAGAGCAAAGCTCCTCCAGGTATCTCCGGTGAAGAGCAAAATGGCTCTTAGGTGCTTTGTACATTCCTGGCCTGCAAGAAAGAGAGTGAAAGGGTCGAGGGCAAGTTGCCTCGACCTCGTAGAGGGGTGGAAACGGTTGGGGATGCGGAATCGAAGCTCGGAGCAACCTCCAGCAAGGTGGTCGGTGAAGGTGATGCAAGAAAAACAAATGGAAAGCAGACCTCAAAGGCAGGTAATGCTTGAGATAAAGACCTCGACGACCTATGGTCAGAGATAGGATGGAGACGCTCCTCGGACCGCCTAACCTTGCCTCTCGAAAGTCGGAGAGCTTCCTGTCATCTCGCTCAATCCATGGCTTGAGGGAACGAAGCAAAAATGGGTCAAAAGAGGGTTTTAAAATTGAAATGGAAGATCGGGTGCCATTTTGTAAAGGATGCGTGACAGGGCGAGAAGAACGAGGCGTGGCAGACGATTCAACAATGCAATGATCGAGATGAGCCCTAGGCGTGTATCATCGATCGATGGAGAGAAAAAGTTGTGAAGACACCAACACGAGATGGTGAAAGGGCTTGCATAGAAAAAATCGTGAAGTTGGCCGAAAAACGCATTCTGACAAGATCAGACCTCGGTCAGAGAGTTGACCGAGGCCAACCAACGGAAGATTCTGGTTGGTCCATGTGGACCAACCAGAAAAATCCTTGGCAAAAAGATTCGTCAATTCAATTAAAAATAATAACAATTTTATTAATTTTAGGTTATTAAATTAAAAAATATTTCTTATATTTTATGAAGTGTTTTATTATGATTTTTCTTTATTTTTAGAGGTTTAAAATCACAAGTTCCTTTAAGGCTATATACAAGTATATTGTCTTTATGTTTTAATGTTTTATTTTTATTTTGTATTTATAATTTTATTAATTAGATTTATTATTTTATATATTATAACTTATTTTTATAAATCAAAATATATTTTTATTTTATTTTTTGATGTATTTTATATAATTAAATAAATAGATGTATAATCTATATAGGTATACTTATTAATAATTCATCTATGTATTCTATACAAATATTTTATTTTTATATTTTATTTATGTTTTTGCTCCTATTTTAATATCCACATATAGTATAAATAATATTTACAAAATTATAAAATTATAAAAATATAAAAATAATAAATAAAATGAATATTTTAATTGGTATAAGTATACAATAGGGATCTAAAACTCAACTTTCACACGGTAATTCCAAAAAATACGAAACCACCTTCATTAAATAGCTTATTAAAACTTATATAAAATTGATGGTGATTTTAATAAATTTTGATTTTTATTTGAGAGATATGGGTTCGGGAAGCTGGGGTTTTGGAATTTTATTCAGATCATAACTTTTAATTTGTACATTATTTTTGTATGAAATCAATTTTATATTTTTCTATATTTAAGTATCTACAACTTTTATGTTCAAAGTTTCTTTATTTGAAGTATAAAAAGTGGAACTAAAAATAGGTCCCAAAAATGAAGAATAAATGAATAAATAAAAGGGTATTTTATTGGTTTTTGGCCCTTATCCCCCCTTCTTTCTTCCTTGTCGACCTATTCATCGAGATGCCTAGGTCTCGGGGTTTCTGGTCATAAAATATTTGCAATATTTTATTTTTCTTTTCTTTATTCTATAATTTTGGCTTTAAAAACCGTATTTTATACACTATTTACAACACAATGCATGAATGATAAAATGCCTAAATTAAGCATATTTACACGCATTTACCAGGTTTTTAAGGCCAAAATAATAGAATAAAGATGATGAACTGGAGATTCATCAGCCGACCGCAGGTGGCTGTGAGTGCTAGCTGGAGGGGGAGGTGTGGCTGCGACCATGCCTCCTTTTTTAATTTTTTGGTGATTTTTTACATGTAGAAAATGTAAGAAAAATGTATATATTTATTTTTTATTTTTTATTTTATCTTGCAAAATAAATGTTAAAAACATATAAGTTTTCTATTGTATTTTTTTTGTATTTTTTATAAACAAAATAGGATGCGTGAACCGGGATACGACAAAAAATGAAGAATGGATCCGGAGGTCCGGTCACCGTGTGTGACCAAAGGCGAGTGTTTGTGTGAGGTTGAATGTAAAATGTAGAGATCAAGAATGTGAGATGAAAAATTGTATTCGGGGATGGATCAAATCGGAAGTGATGACAACTATGATTAAAAATTTAATAACTAAATGACTGTGAATTAAAATCTAAAATTAATATAGAAGAATGACGGAAAATAAAATGGATCTCACCTTGGGATCGGACACGCCATGATGGCCTCGACAAGGATCGACTCGTTATCACCGGACGGCTCGAAAGCTGGACACCCTTCTGCGACAAGAAGCTCTTGGAGATCTGACTCCTCTCTTCCAAAGATTGATCAAGAGGTAATGAGGGAGGAGGAGCTCAATAAAAAAGAAGAAGAAAAATAAAAAAGGAAATAATTACAAATAAGGAATGTGTTTAGTGGGTAATTAAATAAATAAAATTAATTAATTAATTAAAAATGAAATTTTTAATTAAATAATATAATTAAAATAATTATTTTATAAAAATTAATTAGCCACCATAATGGTGGTTATTTAAGGTATAAAATCAAATCTTATATACATGGTAGGTTCTCAACAAATAACTTAAATAAAAAATCATTTTTTTGTAATTATATTAATTTAATTAATGAATATTAGATATTATTTTTAGTGATTTTTTATATAAGTAACTTAATTATATACAAGTAATATATACATATAATATAATATACACATGTACAAATAAGGAAATTATTTTCTAAGATTTTTAATTTTTTAATAATTTCTAATAATTTTTCAATATTTTTTTAAAAATTTTTTACTTTTATTTCTAATAATGAATAAAAATATTTACAATTATTTACATTATGTATAAAAATAAATATGATTAAATATATACAATAAATAAATGATGAAATTGCAAAAACCACCCAAAAAACCGACTTTTCAACCATAACTCCAAAAATTATGAAACCACGGTCATTTTAAATATAATTAAATTTAGAGTACAATGGAATGAGTTTTATTTAATTTGAGCTCGTGTCGAACTGAAATTGATCTTTCAATTGTCACTTTAAGGCTTTTTCTGAGTGTGTTTACTTTTACACTATATATGATTTTACTTTACAATTTTTTTTATTATTTATAAAATATTTTTGTTTACAAATCTGTTTAAAAAATATTTATTTTGAGGTCAATTTGTATACAAATAAAATAGTGTAAGTTTTGTACAAATATACAAGGAAAATATTTACAAATGATTTTTATATTTTTGGATTAAAGACCCTATCTCCCCCTACTTTATTTTAGGTCGATCAGGTCAAGTATTGACCTTATCTTGGGGCTCGAGTCAGTCTGCATTTCATAAATACATCCTTTATTATTTTTTCTTTTCTTTTTCTTCTCTTCTTTATTCTTTTATTTGAATATAAAAAAGTGTTAAAAATACATATTTAACAAATGTATGCAAAATGGTAATTTCATGAAATTAGCAGGTATTTACAGGTATTTGACTAAGGAAATAAATCTAAAATAAAAGAATAAAGGCGATGAATTGTGGATTCATCATGCATTGAAATGGATAAGAGATGGATGGATAAGAGATACGATGATTTTCAGGAATATAAGAGAGGAGTGATCATGTTCTCGGACTGGGCATTTCAATTAGAAAGTGTTAATAAAAAAATTTGGTGGTACAAAAATTTATTGTCCATGTGTAAGATGTAAAAATATTAAATGTAACGTTAGAGATGAAGTTTATAACCATCTCATACTCAACGGATTTTGAAAATGGAGAGGTTATAGAGCATATACAAATAGATGAGGATATAGATGTAGGTGTAGGAACCACTACACAATCTTTGAACAATGTTAATCATGAGTTATTTGATTTAATGGATGACTTAAGAAGACCTAAAACACAAGACATATGTTTAGATGATAGGCTTAAGAATATTTTACCATATGTAAAAGTCATGTTGGCTCCCGGGGTTGAAATGACACATTTACAGTTTTTGTTGGAGATGTTTAAGATGAAAGTAAGGAACAGATCAACCGCTGCAATGATAACAGATGTATTATCTTTAATCCAAAAGTTATTGAATAATCCTGAGAAGTTTCCAAAGGATTGGAAAGAGGTGAAGCAACGATTCTGATCGCTGGACCCGGAATACAAGAAAATTGATGCTTGTGTTAATGATTGTGTAATTTTCCAAGGAGAAAATTCGCATTTAGTACTTTGTCCCTATTATGAATCTTCTAGATATAAAGAAGGAAAAAGTAATTTAAAGAGGAAGAAGAAGTCAGTGAAGATATTACGGTACTTTCCGTTATTTCCAAGATTAAAACATCTCTTTATGTCGGAAAAACCATAAAGTGGATGACGTGGCATTCTCGTTCAAATAAACGAGATGCTAATGGAGTTATGATGCATCCATCTGATGCGGAAGAATGGATAAAGTTTGATCAGAGATATCCTCATTTCTCTCAAGATAAGAGAAATATTCGGTTGGAATTAGCTTCAGATGGTTTCAATATGTTTGGTAATATGAGTTCGAGATACAACATTTGGCCTGTGATTTTGATGGCCTGTAGTCTACCACCATGGATGTTAATGAGTTCTTTATTTATGATGATGACATTGTTGATTCCTGCTCCTAAAGGTCATGCTAATGCAATCAATGTGTACCTACAACCGTTGATAGATGAATTAAAACTATTATGGACCACAGGAATACCTACATATGATAACATGTACTGGAAGATTTTGTGACAATGTTATAAATGTTAAGTGTTCATCAATATTTTTTTCAAATTTATTTGATTTAATATCTAAAATAGGGTACAGATAGTTGGAGGTGATGCAATGGAGGAGAACTCGGTTGTGTTTCAGAGTTACCTGGGGCAGGTGTGCAGAGCTAGGGTTCCTATCCACATTACAGATTGGCGTTTAGTGGAGCAGCCAATTAAAGATACCATTCTTCATGATTTGGAGGTGTTTAAACTGATAACAAATAAAAGTTGTTGTTGAGTGTTTAAAATTAACATAAATATTTCTTGCATCCTTTATTTTGCAGTCTTGTTTTTCATGGGACTGTGACCCGGCCACGGATGTTCTAATTCTACGACATGGTGTGTAACTATTGCGTAAATATTGAGGTCATTTGAAGGCTCGAGTAAGTACAATAACTTGGTTATTCATCAATTTATGAAATGTATGTAAGTATAATTTTCTTACAAATTTTCAGTACTTCGACCTGGAGCTTCCATTGGAGATACTTTTGATAAAATGTCCTCCAAATGTATCCACTAAATACTGAAGGGCATTGATATATATTTGGATGGGGGAAGAACATGCGGTACGATACATATGTGCATATAGTCAATTATTTGGAATTACAATGTTTAAATTATTACCTTTTTATAGGGTATCTCAAAGCTGAATGCACAAAATCGAAAGAAATGTTTTAAATCTACCCATATAATGGGGAGAAGGAATGCAAATCAACTCAAGAATGACTTTGTAAGTAATCTAGTACATGCATTGTGTTTAAATTTCATCCATTTTTATATAAAATCATAGCGTAAGCTCTAGTTATCTTTTTCACATTAGGCAATAGAGAACAATGGTGTGCTCGGTCGGATGGAAGTCTTTGTGAGGTCTAAGAGTCACGATGTGGGCAGGGAAGCTCACTGGGTAAATCAGGCCAATGGTCCAATTCATGTAAGCTATTAATAATAATTTTACATCTATTTTAACAATTTAAATGGATTTTGAATTTGCTTTAATAAAATTTTAGGAGGAGATGATCAGACTCACGACTACTTGCTCTTTAGATAGCACCGGTACGAGTCAACCACCTCTTACTCCTGATCCGGCCTTCCTCTAGGCAATATGGTCAGAGCATCATGGACGAGTCTGTTTCGTGGTGTCACCCTACGGAATTGGTATGGAGTAGGGAGCAGCTCGTCATCTTCCTCTCATAAGACACAAAGAGAGAGGGAATTAGAGAGTCGGATGTCTAGCATGAATGTTGAGATTCAGGATTTGCGACAACAAATGATAATTTTTAATGCATTCATACAGGTACATCAAGGTGCGGCGTCGACTAGCCACCCAACATAAGTGGTAATCTAGTTGTGAAGCTAGGCAGCGATGATGAAGGAGGAGGAGGAGAATATGATGATGATGATGATGATGATGATGATGATGATGACGACGACGACAATGCAGATGAGGACGACGCTTAGGATTTCTTTAGATGTTTTCTTTAGTTAATAGGATATATATTTAATATATTGTACAATTAATTGAACAATTACTTTGCAAAGTAGCTTACTTTGTTTAAATAATTTGAACAGTTTATGTTAGAATAGTTTTATTTGAATCTCTTAGTGTAGTTATCATTTCAAACATTTCTTGTAAATTTGAATGCAGAATGAATGTTATTTTCTTTCTTGATCTTACTCTTTATGATGAAGAGAAAGTATTGTTACAAGTACTCATTGTTTAATGTCACTCTTTGTAGGGTAAAATGAATAGCATATCAATAGCATTGATAAATTTTTGTAGCAGAGGATCAAAGGGGATGGTCGCAACCGTCCCTTTCGATAAGAGCATCATACCCTAGACGCCATAGGGGACGATCAGGATCGTCCCCTTTGATAATCGTATGAGACGGTCATGATCATCCACCCTTCTATACATTTTAGGGGACGATCGCGATGTTGACTGTCCCCTCTGCTCTAAACATTAGGAGACGGTCACGACCGTCCCCTCTAAGTTGACTTTAAGGGATGGTCATGATCGTCTCCTATGCCTAATTATAGGGGGACATTGTCAAATACTGCCCCTTGTAGCAAATGGGACGTACCCTATGGAGGCGATCTTTGATTGTCCCCTTTACTCAAAGGGGATGGTCGTCCTATCAAAGGAGACGGATAATGATTGTCGCATGTTCTGTACTTTCCTATAGTGTGACCACCTTCGTCGCTGCTACCTTCCGCGCCGCCTCCACCTCTTTCCCCTCCACCAAAACCTCTTCGAATTGTCTGTATGCAAGCATGTCGAGGCGAACAAAAATCTTGTCGAGCCAAATGCGGTACCGGTCCAGGTTCAAGCACCTGCAATAGCCTCAACAACTAAAATTTCAATGGATGCCTCAATGTTTGTCCTTAGGTCGTGCATGATGTCTAGAAATATGTGTTAAGAATTAAGCATGCTTCCTTTGTTGCATGTGTTTGTATAAGTGAAATATTTTCATAAAGCCTTTGATTATACTCCATTCGTCAAATATGCGACGACTATCACGATATGCTCTTGCATCAATGGGGTTCGGATCGTGATGTAAGTGAATTAAAACAATGTCACGATATGCACTTGCATCATGTGGATACATATCATGTGGAAATAGACGATCCAATGGCTTAGACCCCAAAACCCTTCTTGCCTCGGCGATTGGCTGCCCTCAGTGCGCACCCCCACACCATGCTTCCCCCTCCGATGTGCATCCCCTTACGCCACATGCATGTCTCCCCTCTGGTGCGCATTCCTCCTCCAACAAACCCTCCCTCCCCCCTCCCCTCCTTTCAGTGAGGAGATTCAATCTAGACCTAGTTCAAAGAGAATTAACACGTGATAGAAAATTTAGAGAGAAATTAGGAAGAAACTTTGAAAGAGGGTAATCCTCGTAAGGAGGGTGGGGCAAGTATATAAAAGGACAATTATATAAACTTTAGAACCATAATGCATTGGATAGCATGATCTTGAGAAGACTCGTTTTCATTCCAAGGAATTATTGGAGAAAAGAAAGATGCCAGCTAAAACTTAATGGATCAACTATGTAAAGGATATGCATATTGGAGCTTCAACATTTTTGAAGACTCTAGTAGCCAGTTTTTGACATTTTTTTAAAAAAAGCTTGATGACCCACTAGAATGGTTTCTAACTGGAATGGATATAATAGTTTTGGGATAACACATAGTGGTATATCCAAGATAAGCTATTATAAGTGATTTTTGCTAATTGCTAAAATTAACTAAGATAGAATCTATTCTGTTCACGATTTATTGAAAATAACTTTCACTCCTATTCGGGATTGAATAGATCTATATACTACTAGAAAATAATATTGGATACTTCGTTCCATGGATTTGCTTTGGTAAGGACAAGTTGAAGTTGTTCCAATATATGTTATGATATGTATAGTGATAACTATGTAACAATGTATGAAATCAAATAATGCCTTTTGACAATGTGGAAGGATCGTATGATTGTTACATGTTACATATTACATGTTTAGGGCACTTAATTCTTTAATAATTGTATAGACAATGTTGCTGATATTAAATTTTGTAGTTTTTAAATATTATAGAAATTATTTGTTTTAAATTGATCATTTTATTTGTTTAATTATGTAGAATGATATCCACAAGCATTGGTAGGACAAAAAGATCTCTATTGTTAGAGATCAAAAAATTTGTCGTCTACTATCGAAGATAGAGCTTATTGTAACTTATTCTCTCTCTATAATTTTTTTTATAAAGGCATGAAATATACATTATTTCATTATGTCAGTAAAGTAAAATTTGCCAACAAGAAAGAACATTGTAAAGACAAAATGTTCAATTCGTTGGTAGTTGACTTTCCTCCAAGAAATTTCCGTAAAGGACGTTCACAAGCAACACATACATGATCCGTTCAACTCCATTCTATAGACTCTTAACAATCCCCGAAGTTGATGTGAACCTTTCCATACTTAATGAATTGCTTGGGTTGATACCTACAGGACAACGAATCTTCATGTGCCTATGGAACTTTTTAGCTTTGAGTATGTTGCGTGTCTTGTCTGCCTTAATGTCACATAACTTCGAGAGTTTGACTTGATGAAGGAAAATACAAAAATAGTATCGATTATACATATATTTCACTTCTTATTTTCGTGTATCTCATTTTGAGCCAAATTTACAAAAGAATCCTACAAATTTGTAGATCTCAAAATTTTGAGCAACTTACATGATTGTTATAAAAATTTACAAACCCAAAAATGGGAAACAAGTCCTTATTTTGTGTGATTTTAAATCATTTATCTATTAAAGACACCCTTACGTATTTATATGACCATCTCCCATGTTATAGATATTTTCTCCTCTCCTATATTTAGCCTTATGGTTACTTTATCACTTATCTAATTCTAGTTAAATCTTAAAACCTTAAAAACATTCAAAAACATGTTTTCAAAAAATTAGAAACCAAAAAATATTTTCTGTTTATTTGTATATATTAACTTAATTAAATACCCTAAAAAATCTTTTATTAAAATAAAAAATCCTTTTCAAAAAATAATCAAAAAGGAAAAATAATAAAAATAAAAATACTAAAATTAAATATTCTTCATAAAGGAAAAATAGTATATCATCCATATTGTGCTCTTGGCCAATACATGATTTTGACCCCCTTGTGTAAGTTGGCATAGATATCCTCCCACTCCAATTTAATTTCTCACGTACAATTTACTTAGATAGCTCTCTAAAGATTGCCTCTTAAAATTCGACCATGGAACTTGTGTAGCTTAAATAAACATACCAACTTGGCATAAGTAATTCTATTCTTTTTTTATTTTGATCAATTATTCCATTATGTTAACTCCTTGGAATCAACACTTAGTGGAAAAGTTGCATAAAAATGGCATTGTTTTTGGGCGGCATGTAAATTCCTTGGAATTAGATCTTAATTTTTTTCTCGATAATTGCTTCATTTCTTATGAGTGGTTTGAGTTCGTAGGAGCTACATTCTGCACCATACTTCACACCTACAACTCTGGTGTTATGTGCATTCATCTTACCGGTACTCTCGTAGCGATGTAATATCATTCACTATTTTACATGAAGGTGACAAAAGTTTGTAATATTATTATAATGGTTTGAATTGCCTACGTAAGAAAATTGGTTTAAAAAATAGCTTAGAGATTAGCCACATTGAAAGCATGAGTCAAGAGACTATGTTTGTGATTTTTATGAAAGAAGGTTTCCTACATTAAACACGTGTGTAACTTGTGGTTGCAATTTATTCATTTTCAATTGTGACTGAAAAGTGCTATGCAAGATCAACTTGTTTTAGTGTTAGTGCATGCAGTGATCATAAGCGATTCTTCTCCACATGTTATAGTAAAAGGAAGCTCAACACATATGTAAAGTACATAATTAAGGAACAATACATACACCTATATTGAGTCCCACCTAATAAGCCAAGTTATCTTCTCTGAGATTATCTTAATTAAAAGATGGTCAATGTGCCCAACTAAAGAGGATTAATCCACCATATGAATGGGATAATCCAATGAAGTTTGAAAATCCTTTTTCATCAAATATCTTATGTACTTTCTTCTTCTAGGCAGTCTAGATAAGTGAAGTGAGTAACAAGCTTTATTGAGTACATAGGTACTAGATCTAAATGAATCTACATGTATCTCAATTTGATTGGTTGAACATCTCATGCTATAACTAAGAAAAGTTGAGCCATACACACATACGAGTTCTAGTATGGGTAAGGACCTATATGCTATGATTCAATTTTGTAAAATTTTGCAGAAATTTTGATTTCGACACTTCATCCAAATTGAAATGGAAATCTTGATATGAACCATTCCTTCACAAATCTAGGTCGATTTTGATCGAAATTGTCAAAATTTCGATGAAATTTTAAAATTATTTTATTTTTCTATCGTTTCCAATCGAAATCGAGATTGAAATCCGTGTCTATAAGAGCCTCAAAATGTAAAAAAACCACACCCAATATTGAAAGTCAAACAGGCTGTCAGTTGGAAGTAGGGGTCGGTGGTCGTCTACTGGCGGGAGTAAGTGACCACAACCGCACAGTGAGATGGATCGGTGGAGAGCTCTGCGCAGATTCCAAGTCAACCCCTCCGACTCCGACTCCGAACCCAACACCCCCACCGCCGTCTCCTCCCCTTCCCCTCCCCCTCCCCTCCTCCTCCCTGACAGAGGAGCAGCAGGGGACTATGGGCCCTCCAAGCTCCAGCCCCAGAAGAGCGCGCCCCCCGATCTCTTCCCCTTCAAGGAGAGCCTTCTCCCGAAACCTCCAAGTCTCCATTCCGACAGCAAGAGAGACTACCTCAACGTTGCCTCCAGACATCCCCACCTCGTCAAGATCTTGTCCAAGAATGGTATAATAGCATTACCCATCTTTTTCTACTTCTCCTTTTATCGTCAGATTTGTGGGCTTTCACTCTTTTTGGTCGTCGCACGCCATGTGTTTGTTGTATTGCCTGAGTCGAATGCGAATGCTTCAGATGGTGTGGAACTGGTAAGAAACCCTGATTTATAAGCTAATGAGCTAGGAATCTCCGCTATGAGATGCGAACTTATGTAAATATATGAAAATAAGAATGTTGATGCTGATTTTCTATGTATGTCAGACGCTGTATCTGGATAGCCGCCTAAGGGTAGATGGAGCTTGGGATGCGAATGTATGAAAGTATGTTACATTTTAAAGAGGATGTGAATGTCAAATTTTCGAAGCCTTATGCAGTGATGCAGATAGATGCAGATGCATATATTCGAATTCTACTTCCATAGAGCACGAATATAATTTCAAGTATAGTATTCTAATGTTTCAAGAATATGCCAATATGGATACTAAACATGAAAAATAAATCAGTAATTGTACAGATATCCATTTTGTAGAAAAATAAAGGTGTTGCTAGTTTTAGTGTTCAGCTATCACATTCTTCATGTGCTCTTTTCTCTATGAATATTGTTTTTAATAGAAAATATTAAAATTCATTTGTGACAAGAGAGCTTTTACATTTCTGGGAAATATAAATGTCAAGGGAGTGAAAACCAAAGGGAGAGAATGGAGATTGGAGCCAAGGAAAAGAACAGGCTGATAACCACTGATGTAGTTATCGTAGTTTAAAGTCTTGCAATCAGTGTCGAACTGTTTGTGTTAGTTAAAAGCAACATAAACCTTTGTATGGACAATAGCGATGTCCAAGTAATATATAGTTTATGAAGTATTGGTAATTCAGTCATGAACATCTCATTTGTCCGTAAATGCTTATAGGATGTCTAAAGGAGAAAATCAGTTCAAATGTGAACAAAATATGTTTAATTTTCTACGGATTAATCATCAACAATCAAACATCGGAACAACATTTAGCTAATGATTTTTTGTAATCCATATCACTGCCTATAGTGCACCAAGCAGGTCAATTTGGTCTTAGATATGGTTGATCATACCTTGATTGAACCATATTTTGCTTACTATAACTCATTGCGATCTCACATCCCTTCTGACTTGTTTATGATGTTTATATACTTGCATATGCCCTTGAAGTTCCACTTTTCCGATTTTCTTCTGCCTCCTAAGTATACTCTAAGCTTTGAGTTCCATATATTATCTTATCCGTTAGACCCATAAGCCAACGCAATGATCTATGCTCCACAAATTATTCAACTTTGAGATGTAACCATCAATCATGCTTTCGGACCATCCCGTTGAATATGTGAAGAGCAAGAAGGATAGTAGTTGCAACTTTAGCATAAGCAGAGACTAAGGGTGACAAGCTAGAACAATGAGATTCTATTATAGATGAAAATTTTCTTCGTATTTCTAATTAGAGCACCTCTTAATTTGCAATAGTTCTCATCCAAAAGCAACAAAAAGAACTCATACCCATTTTGTGGCAGGTGAACTGAAGGTTCTTTTTGCAGACAGAGTTCTAAAAGTTGGTGTATCAGGAAAGATGAAGCAACGGGTTCTTTTGATAACAGATTTTTCCATCTATCTTTTAGACCCGAACACTGACACACTTAAAAGGAGAGTAGCAACTGCAGAAATCAAGAAATTGTGCTTAAGCAACTTTTCAGATCATTTTCTTGCCATTATAATTCAACACGATTATGACTGCCTTATCGCAAGTACTCGCAAAATGGAAATTATTTCTGCCATGTTGGAAGCTATAAAGAACTCATCTGAAGATGAAATCGATGTCTCCCATTCAAACAGGTTGGCGTTTCTTTTCCTGGTCCCACTTCGCATCAATTTCAGATGTCATGTTAGAATTCTATAACATTATATTATTCAGCAAAACCTGGAAATAAAACAGCCCCATTCAAATTTTTGGTTGCATCTCCATGAAAATAGTTGACTCAAAAAAATCTTCATGAATATAATATTAACCTTACCAAATGTGGTTACTTCTCCAATGTAGTTGGTGTTCTTGCTTATTCTTGTTTCAATACGTACATCAAATATTTGAAAATCTTTTCTTTTTCTTCCAGGTGAATAAATATTCAACATTGCTAGGTGAAGTCACATGGCTTTCACTCCTGAAAGTTTATTCATAATGTTAAATTTAATTAACATTCATTCATTTGTTTCTTCTTCCAAGACATTTTTTTACATATTTAGTTAAAGACTTTTATTCATTCTTATCCATGTTAGTTTTCAGTTCATTTGTATTATTATTGTTGAAGGAGTGTGCTTGTTGAAGGGATGATGGGAAAGGCATATGAACATGGTTCTAGTAGTCAGCCTGCGAATGTAAACACAAGGCGAAGTGTGAACCATAGGATGTGGGCTAGGAGGTGGATGTGAAGGAGGTGGAATGTAAACCTCCTAACTAGACTCCGACGAAGTCATCCTTTCACTTGTGGGAGAAAAATACATAACGAACTCATCAAAGCATCGATACCTTTTATGGGGTCGGAAGAAACCAACGAAGACACTTGATAGCTTTGGAGGAAGCTTGTCACTGTTAAGTTAAATAACATGTTATAGTTGTCTTATTTTATTCATGTTTTCTCAGAGTACTTATCTTGTAATTAACTTAGGGCTATTCTCCTATATAAGAGAGCCCTCGGGTACGTATAGTGCATCTGACTTATTTTCTCTCCTATCATGGTATCGGAGCAACGGTCCGAGACCGAGGTTTCGGTATCCCACCCAAACCCTAACCCTAAGCCCTCCACCCGTCCCCCCCCCCCCCCCCGCCCGTGCTCCCCTCCCGCCGCCCCAGCGCACAGGCGGCCCTCCGGGCACTCCGCGTTTCCCCCGCGCACTCGGTGCCGCTTCCAGGCAGCCCTCCGCGCCGATCCCAGGCGCACCTAGAGGTCTCCCGTACCGCTCCAGCACCCACGCGACTCCCTACTGTGCCGCACCACCGCAAGTGGCGGCATCCAGCGCCGCCCCTGTGCCCTCGCGCGGCATCCCAGGAGCCCTCGCACCGCCTGAAGGCGGCCAAGTGCCGCTACCTGCGGCATACGACTGCCTCCAGCGCCGCCTACGGCCCTGATCGCCTTCCAGCCGTCACCCACCGCCCCTGCGGGCCCCTTAGATTGACCACATCAACACCGTGTTGCCCTCCGACGGCACCTAGGCATTTTTCCGGCAACATCCAGGCCTAGGGATGGTTGTGTTAGAAGAAAGGAGTCTTCGAGATATTCCTCATGGAAAACCCTAGGCCCCCCTATATAGGGAGAGGCCTTAAGGGTAAATTACAGAGACGTCTAAATAAAAGAAAGAAATAGCAACAAGACACATAAACAATTAATAATTCTCGAAACTATCTCTACACTCCCCCTCAAGGTGGAGCATAGATGTCGATCATGCTCAGCTTGGATGAACATCTCTGAAAAGGTCCTCTGAGCAATGGCTTGGTGAGTACATCGGCAGTTTGATCTCCTGAGCTAACATATGCAGTGGATATCAATCCCCTCTGGATCAGGTCCCTGGTGTAATGGCAGTCAACTTCAATATGCTTGGTCCTCTCATGAAAAGCTGGATTGTTGGCAATAAACAATGCTACCTGATTGTCACACTGAAGCTTCATAGGTAGAGGTACATCTACATGTAAATCTTCTAATACGGAATGAACCCACATCATTTCCGTGCTGGCTTGAGCCATTGCCCTGTATTCAGATTCCGCACTGGACCTTGCCATCACCGTTTGTTTCTTGCTTTTCCAAGAAACCAGAGAGCCTCCAACAAAAACTGCAAACCCTGAGGTTGATTTTCTATCCTTAGGACATCCTGCATAATCTGCGTCTGCAGACGCTGAGATGGATAAGTCTGTGCCCTTTCTGAATAGCAGCCCTAACCCTGGAGAAGACGTCAGATACCTCAGTATCATGTGTATGGCATCCATGTGAACCTGTCTTGGCTGCTCCATAAACTGACTCACCCGGCTAACTGCAAATGCAATGTCTGGACGGGTTATGGTAATGTAGAGGAGTTTTCCCACCATCTCTCTATATCTCCTCTTATCTACTTCATCAGTATCACCATCATACAACTTCATGCTGGGATCCATGGGGATGCTTGATGGTTTGCACCCATCCATACCAGTCTCAACCAGGAAGTTAGTAATGTACTTCCGTTGTGTCATCACCAAACCATGTGCATTCCTTGCAAATTCCAACCCCAGAAAATATCTTAGGGTTCCAAGATCCTTTGTAACAAACTGACGACCTACAAATGCCTTCGCCTTCTCTATGCCCTGAACATCGTCTCCTATAACAAGAATATCATCCACATAGACCATTATGACAACCGTACCTGCCGAGGACTTCTGGACAAACAACGAGTGATCAGCATTGGACCTCTTGAATCCCTGGTGCTCAATTAGATTGGACAGCTTCTGGAACCACGCTCGTGGACTCTATTTGAGGCCATATATCGCCTTGTGAAGTCTACAGACCATATGCTTCTCCCCCTCAGCAGTAAACCCGGGTGGCTGCTGCATGTAGACTTCCTCCTGTAAGTCCCCGTACAGAAAGGCATTCTTCACATCTAGCTGAGAAATGCTCCAATCACGAACCACTGCAACAGATAGGAGAATACGGAGAGTCGAGTGTCTCGCCACTGGAGAGAATGTATCCATGTAGTCGACGTCATATGTTTGTGTAAATCCACGGGCAACCAAGCGTGCTTCGTACCTATCCAATGTGCCATCTGCATGATATTTGACTGTGAAGACCCATTTGCAGTTCACAACGGATGCATCAGGAGGTGCAGGAACCAAAGACCATGTGCCAAGAGACTGCAAGGCCCTCATTTCTTCTTTCATAGCTAATCTCCAGCACTCACTCTTCACGGCTTCCTGATATGTCCGTGGTATATCCACGGAAGACAATGCTGTGGCAAATTTCTGAAAATCACCTGTGAGTCGGTGGAAGGAAACCTGTGAAGCAAATGGATAGGATGCACATTGCCTTTTCTGTTTCCGAATAGCAATCAGAACATCAAGATCATCATGTATGTCTTCCTGTAATGAGGCATCCTGCATATGTACCGAACCAGACCCGTCAGTAGTAACATCATCTGAACATACCTGAGGCGTAGTGATTGGCTGATCTGTCGTCTGAGCAGGACCTGACCGACGCGTATAATGGTTAGGAAACGGTGATATGATTTGCTGTGGAATGGGTGGAGGTGGAGGTGGTGGTGGCGGTGGTGCTGGCAAAGGAACTGACACAGGGGACGACTCAGGTGAACTCCAAGTAGGTGGTGGTGGAACATAAATATCATCAGTGGTAGTGGATGGTACCATTCTGTCCCCAGCTGGCGAGAAATACATAACCGACTCGAAGAAAGTGACATCAGCACTGACAAAGTACCTGTTGGTTGTAGGATCATAACACCGGTATCCCTTATGGGTTCTGGAATAACCAACAAAGACGCACTTGACTGCTCTAGGAGAGAGCTTGTCAAGGCCAGGAGATAAACGATGGACAAACGCCACAACGCCAAAGACACGTGGAGGCAGTGAGAATAGCTCCTTGTCTGGAAAAATAAGAGAGATGGGTATCTTCTCTCCAAGGACAGAGGACGGCATTCTATTGACTAGATAGCATGCAGTAAGGACAGCATCCCCCCAGAAGGAAATAGGAGCACAACTTTGAATCAGCAGGGTACGAGTAATATCCAAGAGATGGCGATGCTTTCTTTCCGCCACACCATTTTGTTGGGATGTATATGCACATGTGGTTTGGTGAATAATACCCTTTGAAGAAAGAAATTGAGAAAGAGAGCGTGTACAAAATTCCAGGGCATTATCTGTCCGAACATATTTGACTGAGGAAGAGAAAACATTCTGTACTTCATTAATCAAATTTTTGATTACATCTCCTGCTTCAGATTTATTCTTCAAAAGAAAGACCCATGAGACACGAGAAAAATCATCCACTACCACAAGATAAATCCTGTGTCCCTGGTGATCGGGAACACGACTCGGACCCCATATATCTATATGTAACAACTCAAAAGGGGAGCTACTGCTCCGACTCTGACGACCTGAAAAGCTCGACCTATGATGCTTTCCTAACTGACATGTTTCACATCGAAACGACGAACTTGGAGAGATCTGGGGCAGAAGATGGCGCATTTTCTGGAGCGGAAGGTGACCAAATCGAAGATGCCAAATGTAAGGAGAGACTGGTCCAGCGGAGTGAGAGGAGACGCCAGCATAGGATTCGTGAACCAGCCGATATAAACCATTCTGCTCAGAGCCACAACCAATCACCTTGCCCGTGAGTATGTCCTGAAAAATGAGAGAAGACGGGTCAAATATAGCACGACAATTCAAATCCTTTGTAATCTGACTAATAGACAGCAAATTCAGTGAGAACTCAGGGGCATGTAAAACATTCTGTAGCTGCATAGTGGAGGATAGGAAAACCTCCCCCTGGGCAACAAGGGGTGAGTGGGTACCATCTGCTATCTGTACTGAGCGGCCGGGAGGAATAGCCATGTAGGCCTGTAATCTACCTCTATCTCGACAAAGATGATGTGTGGCTCCAGAATCGATAACCCAGTCAGATATATCATGAGATGATATGAGTGCTGATGATCTACCTGAGCTACTAGCTGCGGTGGATGAACTGGCTGAGGCTGTGACAGCAATATCTGAAGAACCACCAGATGAATCAGCAGAAGAATGTGGCATAATATCACGGAGACGGGCCACGAGTTCGTCAAATCTATGATCTGCAGTAGACGGTAATGGAGACTGTGAATGCTCTGCAACCCGTGTCGATGCTGGGAACCCATGCTTAGAGTAGCATGTCTCCTCCGAGTGTCCAGTTCTGTGACAATACGAGCACATCTGACTGAAGCGACCACCTCTTCCTTGAGGTCCACGACCACGTCCACGACCACGTCCAGAAGGCGGTCCACCTCTCCCACGTGAAGCTGCCATCGCAGATGGGGGTGGAGTAGAAGAGCTGGAGGAAACTGGAATGCGACTGAGCCTTCTGTAGACATCCTCCACTGGAGGAATTACTGCATCTGCTAGAATCTGTGACCGTGCAACATCATACTCAGGATCGAGAGCAGCAAGTAGAACGCCCACCATGGTGGCGTTCCGAAACGTCTTCTGCTGTTCCGGAGTAGCAGTGAGAGGAATGGTACTATATAGCTTTTCGAACATCCCTCTTAGGGATGTGTATAGAGAATGGAGAGGTTTGCCGACCTGCTTCATCGTAAAAATGTCATGTTGAAGCTGCAACATCTTTGTCTCATTTCGCACCTGCGAATACGTAGCAGCAAGGATGTCCCACATTGCCTTAGCAGTGGGCTGATGGAGGACATCGTTAGCTATCTCCATCGTCAACGTACCAGACAACCAGACTTTCGCGTAAGCGTCATCAACCTCCTATGAGGCATAGATCCATGTCTTCTCCGCAGGCTCATCCTCGGTAAGAATGTGTTTCTTACCATTAAATTTCATGGGGCTCATGAACTGCATAGCCCATAGCTAATAGTTAGTCCCGTCCATCTTCACTATTGGCGCAGGACCTTTGAATGCGCCGGTGGAGGGGAAATCGACTTTCGATTCTGACATAATGCTGCTCGAAGAAGACAAAGGGAATATAGACACGTTGATGAACGTCTACACCAACTGCATCGGATTTGAGTACGTGTGTAGACTTTTACGCACTCAAATCCATAAATGGAAGGAAGAGGAGTCTAGGGCACGCCTCTAAGGAAGCTTACAGCCCTTGAATCGCCTCGAGAGCGCCGCCTAGGGACTGGGAACGTACGGCAGCAAGAGGGAAGGCCACAGGGGGGCCTACGGCGGCAGATGGGGGGCCGCTGGGGGGCGGCTGGGGGCCGCTGGATACGGCAGGAGGCCGCTGGGGGGCCGCTGGGGCGGCTGGGCAGTAGTAGGAGGAGTCGCCGGGAGGAGGAGTACCCCGCTAGGGCACCGCTGGCCGAAGGAGAGGCCTAGGGCAGCGGCGGGGACCTCCTGCTGGTAGCCTTCGGCGGCAAAGAAAGCCGCTGGTAGCGGCTAGAAGAGAGAAGAAGGGAGGGGCGGCGGGTGGGGAAGGGAGGGGCGACGGGTGGGGAGCCCTAAGGCGGCTCTGATACCATGTTAGAAGAAAGGAGTCTTCGAGATATTCCTCATGGAAAACCCTAGGCCCCCTTATATAGGGAGAGGCCTTAAGGGTAAATTACAGAGACGTCTAAATAAAAGAAAGAAATAGCAACACGACACATAAACAATTAATAATTCTCGAAACTATCTCTACAGGTTGTATGAGTCTACACATACAACCTACCTGTCATATGATTCTGTAGACACCCTACTTCAGTTATCTCCGTCGGTCTTTGGCTCCTCATCAATCATGTCAGAGAACAAGGATGACGTGTTTACATCCTCATGTGCCTTCAAAGGCCCAGTCCCTATTATCAAGATGGATGGGACCAACTATGAATTATGGTCGATGCAAATCCGTATCCTGATGCAGTGCCACAACAAGGAGAACATTCTGACTGAAGACGAATCGGAAGACAAGACTGGAACAAATGCGACATGGAAGCAGGACGATGCGTATGCCCGCATTTGGCTATCTGGGACGCTGATTACGGAGATTGCAAATGATATTGTGAATCAACCCACGGCAAAGGCAATGTGGGACGTACTGGCTGCTACATATGGGCAGTCAAAGAACGAGAGCAAGATTCTCCAGTTACAATTTGACATCTTCTCTACAAAACAGAATGGGAAACCATTACATGCGCATTTCTCTCATCTGTGGGGCATGTTTGAGAGACTGCATAGCTTCATGCCGATCATTACTAGTACAGAACAACAACAAGCATATAGAAATGCCACGATAACCGGCGTATTTTTGTCCTCCCTTGATCCTGCGTATGATGCCGCCCGTACTCAACTTCTAACTGGCGAAACTATTCCACCAATGGAGGAGGTATATAAGAGATTGAGTAGAATTACTACTGCATCGACATCTACTGCTCAACCTACCCCTTCAGCTATGGCTGTCACTCGTGGCAGAGGAGGAGTGTCACATTTTCGGGGTTGTGGACCTCGTGGTAGAGGGGGAGGCAGGAACCGTGGCCCCTGTACTCACTGTCACCGTCCAGGCAACTCTGAGGAGACATGCTTTCACAAGCATGGACATCCAGCCTCTGCACGAGTTGCAGAGCAGACAAAGACTTCCGGTGCACCACTTCCTGATGCTCGCTTTGTTGATCTCGTCTCACGACTTCGTGAGATGATCGGTACACCTTCGTCTTCGTCTCCAGGTTCTACGGATGCTGCAGCTTCGGCCAGAGCGTCCTCTAGCTCATCAGGTACTCCTCTTGCACTTACCAATACTACTTGCTCGGACCTGACATATTGGATTATGGATTCCGGAGCCTCTCATCATATGTGTGGCGACAGACGGCAGTTTACTACCTACAGAGCTATTGCACCAGGACGATCGATTGTCATTGCCAATGGGGTCCGATTACCTATTGTTGGTCAGGGGGAGATCACTTTGACACCCACTCTGAGCCTTCAGAATGTCTTACATGCTCATGACTTTCCGATGAACTTGTTATCAATTAGCCAGCTTACAAGAGATTTACATTGACGTGCCATCTTTGACCCCTCTACTTTTGTGTTTCAGGACATACTGACTGGCAGGATGATTGGAAGTGGCCGTGAGCAGAAAGGCTTGTATAAGCTTGCTATCTCATCATGTGCTGGTGCCGCTACTATTCCCTCTGGATCCATTTCTCTGTTCCTTTAGCATCTTCGACTTGGCCATCTGCTCTTGCCAAAGATGTGCCATGTCTTGCCACAGATATCTACTAGTACTGCATTGAATTGTGAAGCCTGTCAGCTTGGAAAACACCATCGGTCTTCATTTCCAGTTAGTCCGAGTTGCCATAGTAGTCGGTCATTTGAACTATTTCACTTTGATATTTGGGGTCCGAATCGTGTTCCTGATCTTCAGGGAAATCGTTATTATATGGTTGCTGTTGATGATTTTTCTAGATTATCTTGGGTATTTTTGTTAAAACAAAAGTCTGAAGCTGGTGCTATTATTCGAAAATTTATTATAGAAGTTAATAATATCTTCTCAACAATCATTCGCACGGATAATGCGTTGGAGTTTTCAACATTACATTTGTCCGATTTTCTTAGTTCACAGGGCATTGTTCATCAAACTTCTTGCAGTTACACTTTGCAACAAAATGGTGTGGCGGAACGCAAACATCGCCACCTTCTTGATGTCACTCGGACACTGTTGATTCATAGTCGTGCCCCTCACTCTTTTGGGGGGGATGTTGTTCTCACTGCATGCTACTTGGTGAATCGCATGCCGTCTACCGTTCTTGGAGAGAAGATTCCCTTCTTGATTGCGTTTCCCGAGAAGGACCTATTCTCCCTGACACCTCGTGTCTTTGGGTCTGTTGCATTTGTGCATAATTGTGCCCCTGGTCGTGATAAGCTCTCTCCAAGAGCTATCAAATGTGTGTTTGTTGGGTACGCTCGTACTCAAAAAGGATATAGATGTTATGGTCCGATGAGTAGGAGATATTATGTTAGTGCCGATGTCACTTTCTTTGAGTCTATCATGTACTTTTCTCCTACAGGTGACATGTTATCCAATGACAATGCGTACGATATTGTTGTTCCTCTACCTCCAACTCTCACACCAGTTGAATCCGAGCATCATATACCTCTACACCACCACCTCCACCACCACCACCAGAGCCGAAATTTTTACCCATCGTTTACACTCGCAGGTCTTCTACAAGCTCTTCTGCTCGTCAGCCGTCCATATCTTCCAGCCTGCCTGAGGTATGTCGTGATAACTTGGTTTCTACTGATGGCACTGGAGTTTTACGGGATGACTCTGCTGTAGAGGGTACTGAGGAGGATGATTTGGATGTTCCTATTGCGCTGAGGAAGCCACGACGTCAATGTGCCAAATACCCTCTTGCTGCATATGTCTCTTTGGATCATCTTTCAGACGAGTACAAGAAGTTTGTTGTTGGTCTTTCTGTGGTTTCTATACCACGAACATATGTGGAGGCTTTACAAGACAACAGGTGGCGTCAGGCAATGGAAGATGAAATGGCGGCCTTAACATCTCGCGGAACATGGACTATTATTCCGCCTCCACATGGTGCTTCGATTGTCAGCTATAAATGGATATTTTCCATTAAACATAACGTAGATGGGAGTGTGGATCGCTACAAGGTGAGGTTGGTGGCTCGTGGCTTTACCCAAACATATGGGGTCGATTATCAAGACACATTTTCTCCAGTTGCGAGACACTCGACGCCTCGGATTTTACTAGCAGTTGTTGTCTCACGTGATTGACCCTTATTTCAGCTTGATGTGAAGAATGCATTTCTCTACGGAGATCTTCAGGAGGAAGTTTACATGAAGCAGCCACCTGGGTTTACTGCTGAGGGGGAGTCCCAGAAGGTATGCAAGCTACACAAGGCCATTTATGGACTGAAGCAGAGTCCTAGAGCTTGGTATCAAAAGCTGTCAGAATTGATTGAGCGGCAGGGATTTAAGAGATCCACTGCGGACCACTCTCTATTTGTTCAGAAGACGCAGAGAGGTACGGTTGTCATTCTTGTCTATGTAGATGACATTAGTGTGACAAGAGATGATGCTCAAGGTATTCAGGTAGCCAAGAAATTCCTAGGTAAAGAGTTTGTGACCAAGGATCTTGGCACCCTTCGCTACTTCCTGGGGTTAGAGTTTGCCAGGAATCATCGTGGTCTAGTGATGACCCAGAGAAAGTTTGCCATGGATCTCCTTTCTGAGACAGGTATGACTGGGTGCAAGCCAGCTACAACTCCTATGGATCCAAGTGTAAAATTGTATGAAGACGGTACTGAAGAAGTCGACAGCAGGAGGTACAAAGAGCTTGTAGGGAAGCTTCTATATGTGACTATCACCAGGCCGGATATTATGTTTGTTGTTAGCAAGGTTAGCCAATTCATGGAGTGTCCCAGGAAGACTCATATAGATGTTATCAATATGATCTTGAGATATCTGAAGAACTCACCTGGTTCAGGACTCCTATTCAACAGGAATATGTCCTTGGAGGTAACTGATTGTGGAGACGCTGACTATGCAGGATGTCCCACGGACGGGAAGTCTACTTCAGGATTTGCAGTTTTTGTTGGACACTCACTTGTCTCATGGAAAAGCAAGAAGCAGACTGTAGTTGCCGGATCAAGTGCAGAATCTGAATACAGGGTCATGGCCCAAGGGAGTACAGAGATGATGTGGGTTAGATCGGTGTTGACTGATCTCTCCATAGATGTTCCTCTTCCTATGCGGCTATTATGTGATAATCAAGCTGCATTATTCATTGCTAACAATCCTGCATTCCATGAACGAGCGAAGCATATTGAGTTGGATTGCCATTATACTCGAGATCTGATACAAAAGGGACTTATATCTACATCCCATGTCTCTACTGGAGATCAGACAACATATATCTTCACCAAGGCTCTAGCACGAAGTCCTTTTCAGAAATGTTGGTCCAATCTGAGCATGATAGATATATATGCTCCAGCTTGAGGGGGAGTGTTAAGTTAAATAACGTGTTATAGTTGTCTTGTTTTCTCAGAGTACTTATCTTGTAATTAACCTAGGGCTATTCTCCTATATAAGAGAGCCCTCGGGTACGTATAGTGCATCCGACTTATTTTCTCTCCTATCAGTCATGACTAGGATTCAGGTAAAAGTTACAGAGCCAAAGACACTAGGTGGTAGAGAGAAAAAGTCATTATCAGGAAACACAATCGAAAAAGGAACATTTTCTCTTAATATCGATATTGCATATTATTGACTAGGTAGTAGGCAGTGAGGGTGGCAATGCCCTAGAAAGAATGGGGATCATGACTTTGTATAAGGAGAGTCTTAGTAATATCAAGAAGATGACAGTGTTTGCATTTGGCAACACCGTTATGCCGAGAAGTGTAGGCATGTGAGTTCTAATGTAGGATGCCAGGCATGAAAACTAAGAGAGCTTAATAGTACAAAACTCCACGGCATTGTTAGAGAGAACACACTTGACTGTAGCAAAAAATTCTCTTTATTTTATTAATGGCATTTTACATAATAGAACCGACCTCAAACTTGTTTTTCGATGGAGAATCCCAAGAAAGTCTAGAAAAATCATCAACTACAACAAGATAAAACATGCACCCCTAGTGATTAGGAACATGATTGGGATCCTAAATATCGAAATGTAACAACTCAAATAAATAACTACTACTATGAATTTGGTGACTAAGAAAGTTGGTATGGTGATGCTTCCCAAGCTGGCAAACCTCGTACTAAAGAGTAGACTGAGAAGGAATTTATGGGAGGACTCAACATAGCTTTTGCAGAGGAAGATGACAGAACCGAAGGTGCCACATTCTCCACCATCGCAAACCCTGGTTAGATTCAGGCATGATACACTTTTGATTTCTTTTATCATAGCCACGTCCAATCACCCAGCCAATGAGTATATCCTGAAACACAAGAGAAGAGTGGTAAAAAATAGCGCAATAATTCATATTCATGGTAATCTGATTAATAGATTATAAGTTCATTGAAAAATCATGTGCATATGGCATATTATTTAGGCACATGGATGGTATCAATCGAGTCTCTCCATGTCTTATAATAGGAGAATGTGTTCCATCTGGGATGACTACAGATATGCCAGGGTGCACCGAACTATAGAATGTAAATTGTGCTTTGTCTCCACAAAGATGGTAAGATGCTTCGGAGTCCATGATTCACTCTAAAATGTATGCCATGTGGCAACTAGTAAGTGCATAAGTTATACCTGAGGTAATGACAGAGGGTGCAACATCTGACGGGATCAAAGGAGCACTAGTAGGGCTGATGGAAGGAGTCATAATCTCCCTCAGATGGGAGACAATGTGGTCAAACTTCTGATTAACAGAAGTGGTAGTAGGCTTAAATTGCTCAGCAACCTTGGTAGACATAAGGTGACCATGCTTTTAATCACAAGTATCCTTAGAGCATCCAAAATGGTGGTAGTAGGTACACTGTTGACGAGGACTTCCTCTGCCATAGACTCCATGTCCTTTGAATTGTGTTGATCTTCCTCTATCGTGAGATGCTGTCATCATAGAGAAGATCTAAGTAGCAGTTGTAGGAGTAATTGTGATCATGCTCAGTTGATGCAAATCGGAAATTTGCAATACAACAACAACAACAAAGCCTTTTCCCACAATTAAGTAGGGTCGGCTACATGGATTCTTCGCCTCCATTCAGATCTATCTTGGGCCAATCCCGGGCTTATATCCACAAAACTAAGATCCCTTCGTATGGTCTCTTTCCAACACTTCTTGGGTTGTCCTCGCCCTCTCCTAGTCGGCTCAACATCCCAACACTCGCATCTCCTAACTGGTGCATCAGCTGACCTTCTTTACAAATGGTTAAAAAATATTTTATCGGAAAAATTCATTTGGTGGAGGAAATCGGAGGGAGGAAGAAGAGAAAGCGTGCTGGTTGCGCGAGATTTGGGAAAGAGAAGCACAAAGATCGCATAGAGGGATAAGAGATAAGGACTCAATTAATTTCAACTTGATCTTTAAACAAATAACTACTATCCCCTTTACATAGGAGGGGTGGGATTACAAACTAGAAACAAAATCAAAATTCAAATCCTAGTTTATCCTAATTTGGACTCTAAATATCTCTAACCGATTAACTGTTAAATTTAACTGAGTAACTATTTAAGAAGTTGTCTCTGACTGTTTTACGATGGTTGTCGGCTACCTAACGCAACCCTCCTCATTTACCCGGGCTTGGGACCGGTCATGGCTGAGTTAAATGGGTTGGAGAGAAAGAAAGGGAGATTGAGAAGACAGGCTTTAAACTTTGGTATTCAGGTAAAGATGAGGGTAGAAACGGTGTTGGAGTGGTTGTTCATAAGGATTTGAAGGATTGTGTGGTTGAGGTGAAAAGATTCGGGGATCGAATTATTTTGCTAAAATTGGTGCTTGAAGAAGAAATTCTGAATATCATCTCAGTTTATGCAACGCAAATTGGTTTAGATAAAAGGACTAAACAAGCTTTTTGAGAGGATTTGGATAATAGTCTACAAGGAATCCCACAAAGAGAGATGATTTGCATTGGTGGAGATCTTAATGGACATGTGAGAAAAGATGCTTCAGGGTATGCTAGTGTTCACGGAGGATATGGTTTTGGGGATAGAAATGAAGAGGGAAAAGCCATCCTGGATTTTGCAACGGCATATGATCTTTTCATAGCAAACACTCTCTTCAAGAAGAGGGAAGAACATTTAATTACTTATAAGAGTGGGCCAACTAGAACACAGATAGATTGCTTTGCGTTGAGGAGAAGAGATAGGTTGTGTTGTAAAGACTGCAAAGTAATCCCAGGAGAGAGTTTGACAACCCAACATCGTTTGTTAGTCTTGAATGTACAAATGAAAGCTAAGATAACTAGAACTAGATGGTGGAATCTTCCACTGAAGCAAGCGAGCTTCAGGGAGAAGGTTTTAGAAGACTTATCTTGGGATTGTAGCGGTAATGCAAACGAGATGTGGGAGGCGGTAGCATCTTGTATCCGAAAGGTAGTCAAAGAGATGCTAGGCGAGTCAAAAGGAGGAGCTCCATGTCAAAAGGAGGCTTGGTGGTGGAGTGAAGGGGTGCAAGAGAAGCTAAAAATAAAAAGAGCTAGCTTTAAAGCTATGTCTAAGGATAGAACAGAGGAAACTGTCACAAACTACAAAATAGCGAAAAAGGAAGCAAAGAAGGCCGTAAGCGAAGCTAAGTCAAAAGCTTATGAAGTTTTGTATAAAAATCTCGACTCTAAGGAGGGACACTATTCAGGTTGGCCAAAGCAAGAGAAAGAAAAACCAAAGACCTTTCTCAAGTGAGACGCATTAAGGACGAGGAAGGTCATGTGCTTGTTACTCAGAAGGATATAAAAACTATATGGGAGCAGTACTTCCATAAACTTTTCATTGGGGAAGGAAATAGAGATATCACTTTGGGTGATCTAGCTTGTAGTGAAAGTTACTTGAATCGTGTATGTTATAGACGGGTACAAAGAAAGGAAGTAGAGGAGGCTTTGTAGGTTATGAGACCTGGAAAAGGTGTAGGACCGGATGACATCCCTGTAGAAGTATGGAGAGTTTTAGGTGAGCGTGGTTTGACTTGGCTTACGAATCTATTCAATATTATTTGGCGAAGCAAGAAATGCCTGAAGATTGGAGGAGGAGTATCGTGGTGCCTCTTTATAAGAATAAAGGAGACATTCAAAATTGTTCAAATTATAGAGGTATCAAGCTGACGTGTCACACTATGAAAATTTGGGAACGTGTAATCGAAAGAAGGTTGAGGCAAATTTCCAATGTAAAAGAAAATCAATTCGGATTCATGCCAGGTCGCTCAACGACTGAAGCCATCCATTTGCTGCGGAGAACAATGGAGATTTATAGATCTAAAAGGAAGAACCTCCACATGATCTTTATTGATTTGGAGAAGGCTTATGATTCCGTCCCACTAGAGATATTATGGAGAGTGTTGGAGAAGAGACAAATACCTGTCCTATACATTAACCTCATAAAGGACATGTATGATAGGGCTTTATCTTGTGTAAGGACCCCGTCTGGGAAGACTGGATATTTTGACATCAACATTGATTTACATCAAGGTTCTGCTTTGAGTCCATTTCTTTTTACTTTGATTATGGATGAGTTGACCGGTCACATTCAGGATGAGTTACCTTGGTGTATGTTATTTGCTGATGATATTGTGTTAACTGACGAGACTAGAGATGGAGTAAATGAGAAGCTTGAGGTCTGGAGACATGAGTTGGAGACTAAAGGATTTCGTATAAGTAGGGTTAAGACAGAATATATGGAGTGCACCTTTGATGGAAGTAATGGTGAAGGAATCGAGGTGAAGATTGGTGACGATAACATTCAGAAGAGAGATTCCTTTAGATATATGGGATCTATTCTGCAACATGATGGGGAAATTGATGAAGATTTTACTAATAATATATTCGGGATAGTCGGCCGACTATTCGGGATAGTCGGCCGACTATTCGGGATTCTCTAAAGGCAGAACCCATAGCAAATGAATGGCACAAATTTAAGAGGGGAGGAGATGTGGGTAATGAACTAGACCATAGGATCTTTAAATAGGTGAAACTCACATTTCTAATGCTAATGGGATAAGGTAGCATCCCCAAATTCTTCCTTTCTGCACTTCTTTTAAAAGATTCCTATACCAGGGGGTGGAGTGCAATTTTCATACCCCTTCATTTAAAATACCTCCTCTTAAATTTCCACTATCTTTAGCATTTATACAAAAGGTTTTAGTTGGAGGGATGCTTTTTAATTTTTTCAAACCTACTCCAAATCCCTAATTTTAAGGGATTGGCTATGAGTGATAAATCAAGAGTTTATGGGACTCGTTCTCCCTTCCATCAATTTCGAGGCGCCGAACCCTAAGGCTAGGGCTCCAGTATCATTGACGACATATGATCGCCTAACAACGATGGCCCATAGTGATACAAGGGATGCGTCGACAGGGGCTTGCGGTTGGCTTTTGGTGGCAACGGATAGAGAGGAGGGTTGTGACGTGGGTGGTGGGGCAGGGGGAAGGAGATGGCGGTGGCGCAGGGGTGAGGCGGAGGGGGCGGGGCGGTGATACTAGGCTGCAGGAGGGTGGGCCAGAGTCGGTGGGAGGAAGGGGTGGGAAGAGGAGATGGCGGTGGTGTGAGGCCGAGGTGGAGGGGGTGGGGTTGTGATATTAGGGTCGCAGGAGGGTGGACCGAAGTCGGTGGGAGAAAGGGGTGGGAAGAGGATATGGCAGTGGTGTGGGGTCGAGGTAGATGGGGGCGACATCGGTTAGAGAGGGGGGAGATAGAGGCATGTGCGGTGACAGGTTGCAAGGCCGTTTTGGTGGTGGAGGAGTGCAACATGGTTAGGGAAGTTGGGTAAGGTGCTGGAGCAACGGCTTTGGGGGCGATTTTGAGGGAAAATGGGGATTTCAACAGGGTTGGGAGGGTCGTTGGAGGCATGGAGATGGCGAGGAGGGGTTGTAGATGGAGTACTTGGTGTCGTGGGAGCGGAATTCCATGCAGTTGGGGCCTTCAGAACTTCTTGGACAACAACTGGGAAGGATTTGTCTTCCAAAATCTCTTGGACAACAACTTTTGTCGTTTTTTTGTGGCGTTTTCCTCTAGTTGTGGCGTCAACACTTCAACAATCCATGGCACACGCATTTCTCTCGTCAAAGCTTTGTTGGGAAAAATGAGCAAGTTGTTTATTCCATAAGCCCTAGGCTCTCTTATATAGGAGAGTAGCCTATGGGTAAATTACATAAAGCATACAACTGAAAATAAAAATAACAGAGAGACACATAAACTACTATATGCGTTAACACTCCCCCTCAAGATGGAGCATAGATATCAATCATGCTCAGCTTGGACGCACACTTCTGGAATGGGCTTCGTAGTAATGCTTTGGTGAATATATCCGCAGTTTGATTCTCTGAGGTAACATGAGATGTAGCAATGAACCCCTTCTGAATCATGTCACGCATGAAGTGACAGTCAACCTCAATGTGCTTGGTCCGCTCATATAATGTTGGATTGTTTGCAATGAACAAGGCTTCCTGATTATCACATTCCAAGTTCATAGGAAGTGGTACATTTAGACATAGGTCTGTAAGTACAGCTTTCACCCACATCATTTCTGTAGTAGCCTGGGCCATAGCCCTATATTCGGATTCAGCACTAGATTTAGCTACCACCATCTGTTTCTTGCTTCTCCATGAGACTAGGGCATCTCCAACATAGACTGCATACCCTGAGGTGGACTTCCTGTCCTTGGGACATCCTTCATAGTCTGCATCCGCACATGCTGAGATAGAAATCCCCTTTCCTTTCTTGAATAGCAGACCTGCACCTGGAGATGATTTGAGATATCTAAGAATCTTGTGTATTGCATCCATATGAACCTGGCGCGGTTGCTCCATGAACTGGCTCACACGACTCACTGTAAATAATATATCTGGTCTAGTGATCGTGACATACAACAGTTTGCCTACCAGTTCTCTGTATCTTCTCCTGTCCACCTCCTCTGTGTCATCATCATAGAGCTTCATGCTGGGATCCATTGGTGTCGTAGCGGGTCGACACCCAAGCATACATGTTTCACTCAACAGATCTGTAACATATTTCCTTTGTGACATTACTAACCCATATGGATTTCTAGCAAATTCCAGCCCCAAAAAATATCTAAGAAGACCAAGATCCTTAGTGACAAATTCGTTTCCCAGCATTTCTTTCGCCTGCTTTATGCCCTGCTCATCATCTCTTGTGATCAAGATATCATCTACATAAACCATAATTGCAATAATACCTCTAGCAATCTTCTGTACAAACAAGGAATGATCAGCATTGGAGCGTTTGTATCCTTGTTTTTCAAAGAGGTCTGAGAGCTTCTGAAACCATGCTCTGGGACTCTGCTTAAGGCTATAGATAGCCTTATGAAGTCTGCATACCTTGGAACACTCCCCCTCAACAGCAAAACCAGGTGGCTGTTGCATATAGACTTCCTCCTGCAAATCTCCATATAAGAATGCGTTCTTCACATCCAACTGATACAGCGGCCAGTCCCGTGCAACTGCAACTGACAACAAGATCCAAAGAGTGGAATGATGTGCTACTGGCGAGAACGTATCAAGATAATCCACCCCGTATGTCTGTGTAAAACCATGTGCAACAAGGCGTGCCTTGTATCTATCAATAGAGCCGTCTGCATTGTGCTTCACTGTAAACACCCACTTACAACTCACCGGGTTCACATCTGAAGGTATAGGAACCAGACTCCAAGTTCCTCTGGACTGAAGTGCCGCCATTTCTTCCTCCATTACTAGCCGCCATCTACTATCCTACAGAGCATCTTGATAATTCCGTGGAATATCTACAGCTGATAGTGCTACCACAAATGTCCTGAAATCTCCAGATAATCTCTCAAAAGACACAGATGCTGACAATGGATATGTAACACAACTCCTCTTCGATTTGCGTAGAGCAATGGGAACATCTAAATCTGCTGTAGCCTCATCTGACCCCTGCAACATATCATGCTCAGAAATGTCATCAGATCCATCAATAGAGATATTTTCATTACATACCATAGGCGATCTAGGAGACGAGTCATGATGACCATGAGCGGGAGGAGGCCTGCGGGTATAGTGGAACGGTAGTGGTGAGACGGGTATATGTGGTGGTGGCGGTGGTGGTGGTGGTGTTGGTGGTATTGATGACGACATTTGAGGTGGTGGTGTCATGTATATGGCATCAATAGATGGAGGTGGTAGCTGCTGGTCTCCCGAGGCTGAAAAATACATAACAGATTCAAAAAATGTAACATCTGCACTGACCATATACCGTCGACGCAGAGGATCGAAACACTTGTACCCCTTTTGAGTTCTGGAGTACCCAACGAAAACACACTTGACAGCCCTAGGAGAGAGCTTGTCAGTACCAGGCGACAACTGATGGACAAAAGCAACCGAACCAAACACACGAGGAGTAAGAGTGAACAGATCCTTCCCGGGATGGATGAGGGAAAACGGAATCTGTTCATTCAAGACAGAAGAAGGCATACGATTGATTAGGTAACATGCAGTGAGAACTGCATCACCCCAGTAAGAGTAGGGAACATGACTCTGTATAAGAAGTGATCTTGTGACATCAAGAAGGTGACGGTGTTTCCTTTCAGCAATTCCATTTTGTTGAGATGTATGAGCACAAGATGTTTGGTGAACAATTCCTTTTGAGGAGTAATAATTGGCAAGGACATTGGTGCACAATTCTAAAGCATTATCACTTCTCACCAACTTCACAGATGTGGAGAAAACATTTTGTATTTCATTCAGAAAATGGATAATGATATTTCCTGCTTCAGATTTATTTTTCATCAAAAAAACCCATGACACTCGAGAAAAATCATCCATAAATACTATATAAAATCTGTGTCCCTGATGATCAGGTACATGACTCGGACCCCAGACATCAATATGAAATAACTCGAACTTGAAGGTACTACTCCGACCTGGACGACTGGGAAAGGTCGACCTGTGATGCTTTCCCAACTGACACGCCTCACATTGGATAGGTGTGTGAGGAAGACCATAAGGTAACACGTGACGCAACTTCTAAAGCGGTAAATGTCCAAAGCGCAGATGCCACAATAGAGTAGATACTTGTCCAGTGGGAAGGGATGAGGTTCCAGCGAATGGGGTCTGATTTAGGCGATAGAGGCCTCCTTGCTCATAGCCACGACCAATCACGTTGCCCGTATAGATGTCCTAAAAAATCAAAGAAGATGGATCAAAAATTGCCTGACAATGTATATCCTTCGTAATCTGGCTAATTGACAACAAATTCATTGAAAAATTAGGTGTATGTAGCACATTCTTGAGCTGCATAGAAGATGTCAATCTAATCTCCCCCTGACCAGTGATAGGGGGAATGTGTACCATTGGCAATTACTACTGTTCGGTCTGGAGGAATCTGAGTATATCCTGTAAGTAAACTCTGGTCGCCACATAGGTGATGTGTAGCGCCTGAGTCCATAATCCGTGGTAATGTATCTGATCTACTATTGGTGAATGCAAGTATGCTACCTGAAGTACTGGTAGACGCAGAGGCAGAAGCAGCGGCATCAGATTGACTCTCAGTAGTCGGTGTTGGACCAGATGGTGGAATAATGCCCCTCAGACGAGCAACTAGATCGTCGAACCGCTGATCCAAAGTAGCAGCAGATGGAGGCTCTATCTTCTCAGCAACTCGTGCGGATGCAGGGAATCCATGCTTCGAGTAGCATGTGTCTTCATTGTGTCCAACGCGGTGACAGTAGGTACATGTTGGCCTAGTACGACCACCTCTTCCACGGGGTCCACGTCCATGGCCTTGGTGATGAAATCCGCGACCCTTGTTGGCTGCCATGGCTGAAGTATTCTGACTCGTGGCAGTGGAAGGAACTGTGATCCGACTCAGTCTATGGAAAGCTTCCTCCATGGGAGGAATAGTAGAGTCGACCAAAATCTGTGATCGTGTCGCCTCATACTCTGGATCAAGTGCAGCCAGGAACACACCCACCATCGTCGCGTTCCTATATGTCTTCTGTTGTTCTGGCGTGGCTGTCAAGGGCATGAAGCTGTAGAGCTTCTCGAACATCCCTCTCAGTGATGTATAGAGAGAATGTAGAGGGCGACCATTCTGCTTGATAGTGAAAATATCATGCTGGAGTTGCAGAATCTTTGTCTCGTTCTTCGCATGTGAATAGGTAGCTGCCAGAATGTCCCACATATCCTTCGTCGTGGGTTGATGTAGAATGTCATTGGCAATCTCAATTGCCAACGTACCGGATAGCCAAACTTTGGCGTATGCGTCATCAGCCTCCCAAGAGTCATTGGTTCCAGTCTTCTCAGCAGGCTCTGGTTCGGTAAGAATGTGCTTCTTACCCGTTGACTTCATCATGCTCATGAACTGCATTGCCCACAATTCATAGTTGGTACCGTCCATCTTTACAATAGGCGCTGGACCACGAAAGGCGCCAATGGATGGAATATCTGCCTTGCTTTTTGACATACTGGAGACTGAAGACTGGACCGATTGATAGAGAATGAGATTTGTCTACAATGACATAGACGGGTTTAGTTGCGCGTGTAGACTTCAAGCAACTAAACCCATGTAGATGACGGTGTGCACTTTAGGGCTTAGCACACGCACACGTACAGGAATCACACGCGCACGTGTACCCTCAACAGGAATCACGCACGGTCGAAGGAGCCCTGGTGCGCGTTGCGCACACTGTTAGCGCGTTGTTGCGTGTACTGATAGCACACTAGGGTTGCGTGATTATACGTGGAAACTCACGCGCGGGCGCACAGGGGACAAGAGCAGCAACCCCCAGAGCGCGTGAAGATCTGCAGCAACCCGCACAGCGCGTGAGGATCTGTGCGCGGAAGGCTACAGCGCGTGAAGATCTGTGCGCGGAATGCTGAAGCACTCGCGCACACGAAGGACTCGCGCAGGGGAGAGGAGGCGCGCAAAGGAGATGCGCAGAGGGCGCAGGAGCAGTGCGTGCGGCGGAAGAGGGGTGGGGGCGGCGCCGATTGGAGAGAGAGAGAGGGAGAGAGAGAGAAAGGCCGGCGGGTGGGGTAGGGTTAGGGTTAGGGTTTCGAGAACTCCGGTCTAGGACCGTCGCTCTGATACCATGTTGGGAAAAATGAGCAAGTTGTTTATTCCATAAGCCCTAGGCTCTCTTATATAGGAGAATAGCCTATGGGTAAATTACATAAAGCATACAACTGAAAATAAAAATAACAGAGAGACACATAAACTACTATATGCGTTAACAAGCTTGCATATCTACACACACTTGGAGCATATCGGATAAGTTTTTTCTAACTTCAGCACGACATGCATGGTTCGTTGAACGGGATTCCTTGATCGTTCCTTTGCGCGAACCTTTGGATGGATCGTCAAATCGTGAGGATGATCCGAGGGCCATGTTCTGTTACCAATTAATGCAAATCAGAAATTTGCAACGATTAGAAAATATTTTATCTGTGAAATTTGTTTGATGGAAGAAATCAGAGGAAGGGAGAAGAGAAAGCGTGCCATTTGCGCAAGATTTGGGAAAGAGAAGCGCGAAGATCACGTGGAGGGAGAAGATATAAGGAGAGACATGAGATAAATTTCAATTAATTTCAACTTGAACAGTTTTTAAACAAATGATTATCATCCCCTTTATATAGTAGGGGTGGAAATACAAAAATAGAACCAAAATCAAAATTCAAATCCTAGTTTATCCTAATTTGGACTTTAAATATCTCTAAATGATTAATTGCTAAATTTAACTGAGTAACTAATGAGATCACATGTGATCTCTTTATTTAAAATAAAATTGCAATAACTTAATCAGCTGTAAATTAAATTAACTCGACCCTAATTAAACTTAATGAAAAATAAAGCCCAAATTTTTTTATTCCATATTGCATCATCAGTCGATTGTATGTATCCTCTATGGGAGGTACAAACGCACTTGTGAGAAGATGATTGCGAATGGCATCATATTGAGAATCAAGTGCCCTAAGAAATACACCTACCATCTTAGCGTTCATGTATGTCATCTACAACTCGGTGGTAGAGTTTAGGGCATAGAGCTATGGAACTTCTCAAACATGCCCAAGAGCTTGGAGTAGAATGCATGGATAGGACATCTAACCTATTGGCTGTGAAGATGTCCTATTGAAGTTGCAGAATCTTCATCTCATTTTTGCATGAGTATATGGCGAAGAGAATATCCCACATTGCCTTGGAAGTGGGTTGATGGAAAATATCTTGGCTATCTCTGTGGTAAGATTACCAGATAGCCAAAAACACGCCTACGTATTATCTTGTTTCCGTGAAGCATTCACCCACATCTTTTTGGTTGGTTCAGGTTATCTCAAGATATATTCTTTTTTGTTACTTTACATAATACTGATGAACTGCATGATCCACAACTCATAGTTGGTCTCATCCATCTTGACAAGGGGTGTTGGACATTTGAAGGCCTCGGAATATGATGCATCAAGTTTATTCTTTGACATAATGAACGAAGGAGTTGGAAGAGATGCGATTGGAGTGTAGAATGATATGAAATTATCTACAAGGTCATGAGGGGAACCAGTTGTGTATGCAGACTCAGAATACAATTATTCTTGTTACCCTCGAAGGTGCTCTAAGGCAAGCGGGATAGATTTAAAGGTCTGAAATCACCTCAAAAGCACCAAAATCATGCCTCTGAGAAGCCTCGGGACTGCTTAGCAGCAACCGAGGAGACCGGATGTCGTTGACGACAACTGTGAGGGGAGCGGATGGTGCCATTAGCAGCAGCGAGGGGTGTCGCAAGGGTTGTTGGCACATAGAGTGCGTTGTGGCAGCACGGAGGGCGCCCTGCGACAGCAGGGGAGAGTCTCGTGAGGGAGGTAGGTAGAGGCAAGGGAGAAGAGGTTGAAGGGGTGGGTGATAGGTGGGGTTAGGTTTCGGGGGTACCAAGGATCTGGTTTAGGACTATCATTCCGATACTATTTGGAAACAAAAGAATGGATTGATTATTCACGAGGCCATAGGGCTCTCTTATGTATAGAGAGAAACCTTAAGGTAAATTACATATGAAAGAATGAAGAAAGGCATAAATGCTAATAAATCTCATAACTTTTCACTTTTCTAACTTTTACAAACAGTGAGGATATTAAGTTGAAAATCCATTTAAATACATATTAAATAAGTCATCGTCTTTACGAAGAAAACTCCTTTCTTTTTCTTTTTAAAGTCTTTTAAAGCTTCTCCTTTTTATTTTTCTCATGAGTTCCCCTTTAGTTTTATATTTAAGGCTCCCTCTTTGAGATAAGAAAGAAGGAATCATAGTCAAAATCTTATGCATGATCATCTAAATAGAATAGATGGGAAGTCACTTATCATACTCAATAGAGTTACACTTCTCCAATGTTGAAGCTCCTAGATGGATACATTTATACTCGACCTTGGGTTGAATGCTTCTTTTCTTCTATGGGTTCCGTCTTGGATGGCAAGATCATGCGTCAATCCGCACACTGCACATGGTATTCCAGTAAGTGATGATTCCCGAACCCTTTCTGTTGGGTAGACCTGGCCAACGGGCTCCCCCCCACTCCCCGCCCAGTTTGCTCATGGGTCAGGCTTGGGCTAGGAGATTCAGGCATGGGCCAGCTCGCCCCGTAAAAAATAAAAATATATAAAAATATTAGCTGAATAATGCATGTATTAATATGATACACTTCGAGTTTTCATATGTGACACTAGTTTTAAATAAACCTTAATAGTTTACATGTCAAGTAACATGTAAACTACGTATATTAGTTATATAAAGTATAAATGATATTAATAAAATCATTTATACATATTAAATACCATTAAAAAATAATGGAAAAGTGAAAGATGGAGGTTTTTGAACCTCGGCCCGTTTGACCCGGCCCGCATTTTGGCCAGGTCTAATGTTGTGTTATCTTTCACTTTTCCTTACGCACCTAAAAGAATTTATTTTTCTCGGCGGCAGATTTATTTTTTTCTTGACGGCTGATTTATTTTTCTTGGTGGCAGACTAATGAACTAGATTTAGTGTTAAGCTCTTTAATGTCACTTTTAAATCAAAATATATTTTAAGTTCTAAAGACCCTTTTTTAAAAAAAAATATTTTCTTTCCTAAAAACAATAAAATTTTTAACAAATTCTTTTCATTAACTACACTTCGTTATTTCTATAAAGCATTAAGGGTGCTTTTGGTTGGAGGGTTTTCTGGTGGTGGATAACCCGCTAAAAAGGTAGGTTATCCAGTGGGTAACCCTTTTTGTGTTTGGTGTTTGGTTGGAGGGTTCATTGTTGGGAGGATTTGTTATGATGTGATTGTATTGAAATTTGAAAATTGATTAAAAGTTGAGTATTTTATATTTTATAGATGAAAAAATGGTTTATTGGAAAAGTGATTAAAAGTTGTGATGATATTGACATAGCAATGAGTTATTTGATGAATTAAATTAGAGAGCGATTTTCAGGTGGGACCAACAAGGGAGGGAATAAAATATGGTTGCATGACCCATCAGGATGGAAATAGGGTTTTGTAGGAAAACCTGGATGAAAACCCGGGTGTTTTCCTTGTAAAACCTTGGTTTTGATGGGTTACCGGGCAAATGAATGGGCCGTAAGGTCTTATCATGGTTTGGTGGTAGAGCAGTGTGCCTACCACCCAAAAGACTGAGGTTCAAATCCCCTGTTGAGGAGGGTTGCATTAGGTAGCTGACAACCAACGTAAAAAAACAATCGAATCTTTCACCATGGATTTGACAAGAATCCATGTAGCTGACCCTATTTAAAGTCGGAAAGGCTTTGCCATTAAGGTCTTATCGTGCTTCTTTACTTCAACAAAAAGATCTTGAGAAACTTTAAAAAGTTAATTTTAAGGGATTATATCTTCCTCATTTTTGTCAGTTGACAATCCTCATGAGTCCTAGACATAGACTCTCAGTATTATCTACACGTTCTTTCATCGTCACCGTCACTCAAGTCATCCTAAGTAGCTTCGCCGCATTCTTTTCCCACTTTTTGTCATAGCTTTGCATCTTCTTGAGCATGAGGTAGTTTCTTTTCATGTGCATGGATTCCACTCGAAGCTTGAACTCATCTTCTTCGTTATTGATCTTCTTGTTGGATTTTCTTGACCTCTTGTTTTTTAGAAATCATTTGAACTAATCCATTATGAGCATGATGTCCTCATCTTCGTCTTTGCCAGACTCTTCTTTGCTTCCTTATGACTCATGTCTTATTCTTTGGCTCTTCTACCTTGGTCATAGTATTAAGCTTGGTTTCATAATCATGTATGTCATTATGAGCATGATGTCACCGTTGTTTTACTCTTGCTTATTGTATTTTTTTTGCATTCTACTTATGCTACAATAACATATATCAATACGTAGAAGTAATTCATATACAATCACAATACAAGTGGTACCACAAGTATAATATGTCTAATCGAAAAGAAAATGAACAATAGATTGGACAATGAACAGTCTGAACAGTGACAATGAATAATAGATCGCACATGGTTCGGATGGATTCCCGATGTTCTTCTTTCAAGAGTTTTAGGAGCTGGTAGGGAGAGAGATGTTCAATGTTGTGGAGGCGTTTACCAATGCTAATGCATATTTTGATAGACTCAATAGAGTGTTGATTTTTCTGCTGCCTAAGAAGGATGCTTCTAAAAGAATTGAGGGACTTCTGCCCAATCACCCTTTCCAATGCTATATATTTAATAGTAGCAAAGGTCTTGGCAATTAGGTTGAATCGAGTTTTGGATCAAATCAGTCGCATCAGTGTGCTTTCCTATGGCTTATGAGATCATTGTTGATTAGAAGAGGCGAAAATCAAAGGGATTTCTTTGAAAAGTTAATTTTCAAAGGTATATAACACAGTGGATTGGCGTTTTCTTTGGATGATGATGTCGAAGCGAGTCTTCCCTGATACGTGGATCTCCTGATGAAGCGTTGTGTCACCACGGCATCCTATGCAGTGCTTGTGAATGGTAGACCTAAGGGGAGATTTTTTCTAGCCGCAACGTGGAGTTAGATAGGGCTTCTCGCTCGCCCCTATGCTCTTTGTGATTGCAGCTGATGTCTTAGCTTATACGGTGGCACAAGGGGCATAGAATGAGGTCTCGGTCAGCTATAGTATTGATGATATCTCTGTTCCTCTTCTGCAGTATGTCGATGACACAATCTTCTTCATTGAGGGGGCAAATAAGAAGCTAAAGGAATGGTGTTAACCTTGTAGATCTTTGGAGAGCTTTCAAGGCTTGTCCTTAATCTAAATAAATGTATTGTCATTCTATTTGGCCTTTTAGACACGGGTGCTCATGATTGTTGCACCACGCTTGGCACTATGAGTGGTTTCTTTACCGATCCGCTACCTAAGCCTTCCTCTCATAGCTGGGAATCTCAAGATGTCGGACTGACTCCCTATCATTGAGAAATTTAAAGAAAAAGCTTTCGGGTTGGAAAACGTCTATCTTATCATGAGGGGGTATTTGGTGCTGGTGAAGATTGTTCTTTCTATCATCCCAGTTTATTTCATATCATCGCATCTGCTACCCATTGGTATAAGGCGACATTTGTAGATGCATGAGGCAGTTTCTTTGGGGTAAGACATACCATGATGGCTCAAGCATGCACTTGGTGGACAGGGATACAATTACTTTACCTATGGTGTCTAGCGGTCTTGGGGTTATGCACTTGGAATCGATGAATGAGATCTACTCTTAAAATGGGTCGGCAAGATTTGGGAAGATGTGAAGACCTTTGTTGTAGACTCATTCGCCTCATCTATGGCATTAGAGTGCGGTACTTGCTTCCTCAATAGAGGAACTCTCAACTGTCTGCTTTTTGGAAAGGCATCAGATCAGTGCTACCCTGCTTTCAGGAGCTTTTTCATCTGGCACTTGGTGATGGTACTACTTTCACTTTCTGGACTAACGATTGGATATGCGAAGGAGCTCTCTTTTCTAGATTCCCTCGTTTGTATGCTTTGGTTACTAATGGTGATGTAAAGGTGGTAGACTATTGGCTTGACGGAAGCTGGAGGCCCACGTTCTTAACTGACTTCTCTGAGGATTTCCTTTTGCTTTGGACTCCATCAGACAGATTGATAGGCCAACATTCGGAGGGGACCACTGGGTGTGGAAGACTAATTCATTCTCGGTCAAAGAGCCTTACTGTGCTATTGCTACGACTCTCGCCAAGGACGGATACTCTAATTCGTGATTGCAATTTTCTCTGGAAGTTAAAGCTGTCGAGTAGGATTGGATTCTTTATGTGTCGTTTCGAAGTTAGAGATGTCTCTAACAGATGTCCTCTATGTGAAACTCGTACTGAGACGATAGACCATCTTTTCTTTCACCGTGAGAAGATGTCACCAATCTGGATGAAGATGGAGGCTGACTAGTTGTTTATTCGGAACATGGATTTGTTTTGAAACTTTCTATTTGAGGCAAAGGAATGGTCTAGAGAGGATCCTCGGTGGCCTCTTGCCATGGTCTGGGCAGTGTGGTTAGCTAGAAATAACTCTCTTTTCTTTGCACTGGTTCTATATTGAGAATGTAATCTTCCACGCTAAAATCATTCTTGAGTTTTGGCTTTTGTAAGTCTTCTTGATCCCACTCATCTTTTATTAATATATATGGGTAGACACCATAGTCTGTTTCTCCCTTTTTTAGTCTCAAAAAAATATTAATATATATGGGTAGACACCATAGTCTGTTTCTCCCTTTTTTAGTCTCAAAAAAAATATTGAGACAGGTATTTTAGAAAGGAAATCCAAAAAAAGTAAACACATCAACCAGAGTTTTCCCGACTCCGGATTTCAACCAATCAAATTCTCTGATTTTAACATTATACACACTACTTTCACAAAGACAACTCAACATTTTGACCTGGAAGAGGTAGCATCCGTAGAAGACTGCAACTCTCGTACAAGGGGACGTCTCGGAATAGGAGACTCTCTCAACTCCATATATCTTGTTTATTCTGAGGTGCGCTGATGTACTGCGAAAATAATAGAAGGTGGAACTCTCTTGGGATTTGTCCCGGGTCTTCCTCTATCTCCTCTTTCTTTGACCATTCAGACTTAGTCAACTCATTCAGACTTTGTCCCCTCAGGTTTTGGTACCTCGATGTTTTGATAGCCATATTTTTGAACTCATTTTTGACTCAGGAATTTCAAACATGTCCTCAAACAGTGCATTGAGGTCAATCTCGTGGGAAAAAGTCATTTTATGGTCATCTTACAATTCTAAAAGACCCTGCAATCTAACTTCTATTTCAACCAAAAGAGGGGCTCTTAAAATGCAATGCATTCCATACAATAGAACTATTAAGTATTAACTTCTTATAACCTTAAAAAGAATGTAATGCCTTTTGAGGTCAATGAACGTTCATACAGATTGCTCGAAGTGTAAAATTGTATACATTATAGCACAAATGCTCTAAACACCTTTATCTCACAACGATCAGAGTTGAAAAGTGTTACACTCATTCTTTAGTTGCTAGAAATGTAGGAGTGATATGTCTATGTAAGGTTGAAAAACATAGCCTAGGACCCTTTTTAAAGGTCTAAAATATCATGATATCTGTACCTGAAGAGACATCTTGGTTCCATATAACGGGTAGCAACTTCTCCAAAACATTCAGTCAACTTTTGACTATAAACTTTATTGATTTAAGAACTCTAATGTTCTGGTGGTAGAAGCAGTAGGCTCCCACTATAACGACCAGGGTTCAACACCTCCCCCCAGCCCCCTTAACTAGTAAAAAACTTTATTGATTTAATCAATACTTAACTAATTAATAAGTTAGTTGATTGGACAGGAAATCAGTGGGCTGAAGGGATTGGTTAGTTAACTGAAAGTGAGAACCATGGATTTTCTGGTAAGGCCTGGTGAACAAAAAGTTAGTCAGTTGTACACAAATGTTAGTCAACCTATAGCGATTTCCTGAAGCAGCCATTGGTCTGAGATGAATGTCAGTCAACAATTGAGTTATCAAGAGATGAGTAAACAGAGTGTAGTCATATAAAGAAGATTGGTTGATTGCACAAACACGGTAACTTACTCAAGATGCATTTAATCAGCTGAAAGTCGGACGAGTTGAGTAATTTGGCTTAAGATCACAAATAAGGTGGAGATGAAATACAATTACATCTCCTGAATAAAAATAAAGATTACTTGAAATTTCTTAATCTTCATCTCCTCTTAGTCTTTTATTGAGTTTTCATTTTATCATCAACATTTCTTCATTTTAACTTGAACCGTAACTTGATGTAAATACTCAATGCTTACTGTAACTATCTTCTTGGTCTTCTTGACCTTCATCAAGGTCGATGTAGTCATCTTTAACTTGTGAGAACAAGTTTGTCTGTTGTTTTGTGATTGCACCTAAACTCAAGCTTATATCAAAAGACATTTTTTTTCATCATCAGAATATGTGACCAACATGTATTATTGTCGAGAAACGCAATACCATGATGCATTATCGCTTGACAGTACCATTCCCCTCCATGTTCCTACCTTCCTTGTAATTCCATTTCTATCTATGAGATTATTATAGAGTTGATTTGTAAGCTGATTTACAAGGATAATTGTGTTTATTAGAATCTAGTGACAGAGGAAGACTAAAATTGGTATAGTCAATGAAGGACTCTACGAACTTCCTGCAAAAACCACTACTGCGCTTGCTTCAGTTTTCTTTAGACAAGGAAATCGACGAGATCGCTTTAAGTTAATCTTATTATGGCACATGTTATATGATCATCTTTTTTTGAGCCTTGATCAAACTATTTTATGCTTCATTTTTAAGCATGGGTAAACATTTTCAATGGGAGGTATATTAACTCGCCAAGCACACTAGAGTAACGGTTTCATTATCAAATAATGAATTCCTTATTTTTATACGATCGCTAAGCACACTAGCCGTCTCAAGAAAGCCACACCAGGTTGCTCATACCTCTACGCAGCACCGCCATCTCTAGGGGGCTTCTAGAGGTGGCTATCCAGACCACCCTCTCTCGTGCAAGTCCTATAACGATCCCCGGAACCACCATAATTCTACTGTGGTCGGTTTACCTCCAGCAACAACTTTCAGGCGGCATCTCGAGGACGACGACGGTGCTAGAAGCAACAACATCATAAGAAGTTTGAAGAAGGCATCCCCTTCATATATGGTACCATCCGATCAACGCTCCCCATGTGCAAGGGTCCCCAGTGCAGGAACTCCCCGTACGATCCCAATACCTCCTCGCACCTCTGTGTGCGGTGGCGCACCTTCCCTCCAAGCTGAACCTTCATGTAACTGGATCCAAAACCCCTTCATCCATCTCCTACGGGTGTCATTGCCGAGGCAGAGCCCCTTTTCACGCAAAACCAGGTGGTAGAGGCGACCATGCAAGAAGAAGAGTCCATCAAGGCAAGCATATTTTCAAAGGACGTGTTCCCTATAGGGAACTATAAATAGCAAGGGTTCTATCATTATGACCCAATGGGTAAAAAAAGAGAGAAGAAAAAAGAATGGGATGGGATAATATTCATGGCCAATTGGGTTGGGTTGGCCATGGTTGAAAAAAAAGAGTAATTTTTTGGCCCAATATGGGTTGTAGTGCTTTAAAAAAAGGCAAAAAGGGGGATCAAGAGAAAAAACACAAACACCTTATTGAGAAAAAAGAAGAAGTTGAGATTGTATCTTTCCCTCTTCATTTATTCTCCCAAATTGGTCGAGCATCATATTTCCCGACAAGTATGGGAGAAATGGGGAGTATTGTGTAGAGCTTTCATATTCAAATTCTGCTAGTTCAAATATTTGAGTGACATTGTTTCTTCGAGTTCTCTAGAGAGAGACTTCAACCTCCAACTCCAGCGACCATGAGCTCAGGTATGGATATTCTCATGGCTTTCTCCAGCCACCATGAACTCTAATAATACACGATATTCCCATTGAAGGATATTGAGAATCCTCAAGTGCATCACGGAAGCGTGTTGATAACATCATATGCGATCGGGGCGACTAGTCGCAAGATGCAGCGGAAATTAAAATTTTTTAATCAAGTGATGAAACCACATGATCACAAGAACATTTCTTGGATCGTTTCATCAAACCACAAAGTATTAGGAATACCTCTTGAAGCGTGGTTGCGATCACGAGATCTCTAAAGCAAGAGATCCTCCTGCCTCAAGTCCGATCCACGAAGATGGCACTTGCGGGCGCGATGATGAGACGCGTTCCTCCCGCAATCCTCGATGAAGATCCAAGCTACGAATCCCCTGATTTTGTCCAATGAAATCCGTTGTCTTCATTTAGAGCAAACAGCCCCAAAGAAGATGGAGATCTTCGAGTAGTCGAAGGCGAAGGCGAGAGTCTTCCTTTCTCAATACACAAGATGGGCGGTCACCTTGAAGAAGAGAGAGAGAGAGAGTAGGCGAGAATGAGAGAGAGAGAGTAGTAGCCTTGTACAACTCTTGTTCATGTCACCTGAAAGGGCTAAGGTAGCCCTCCTTATATACTAGTTTGGGATCCAATGGATCTCAATCCATGGCGCACATGGATCCAACGGCTAGGTTGATCCATGTATTAATCAAGGTCATGATTGTTGTTGGCTAAAAACCAACAACATTAATTTATATTTAAATCAAACATATGTTGCATTATCATCAACATAATTTAATTTAACATAAATTAATTATCGAAAGATAATAAGATAAAAAAGGAGGAGATAAGAAATCACCCCCAAAAATAGGGGGTGTCACCATGGTTGACGCCACCTATATTTTGTGGTGATTAATCTCCTTTTTATTTTATCTATTATCTCTTAATAAATTTGTAATAACCATTATCACAAAATTATCCACCAAAATAATTCCAAATTAATTTGTGAATATTTCAATCATGCCATTGATATATATGTGAATCATATTCATGGATACAAAATTCATCATAGGAATTATTCTTGAACTCCTTCAAGAATAATGTGCTTTCTCCGTAAATACTTGGAGATAAGGACAGGACGATTGTATTGTTCCACGTATAGTGACTTGGATGTTGAGATCTCATCTCAAATCCAGATCTTACGTATCTCCTACAGATGCTTGATTAAATCAAGACCGTAAATCTAATCTTCTCATTGCATCTGAATCTCATTCAGACCAATGTCCAACATTTGGACCAAGATCAGATTGCTTCTCTACTGAGAGGAGTCACTAAAATCCAGACTTGTTTCATCACTCCCTCGGAATGGAAGCGTCATGGTTAGACAATCGTTTATGATCACATCACCCTCAGATATTCCCAATACCTGTACATCCTGCATACTGGAAGACCTATGATCAACCTGAAGATTAAGATCAATTTTACACTGTCTTCTTCAGGGTTTGATCACCAAGTTTCTCAATCTTGGTCATTGGGAATCGGTATCGATCATATGCTTTCTCAAAGCATATTTCATACCTTCAAATTCATGTCATGCTTCCAAAGCACCACGACCATGCATGGAATTTGATCGGTCCCAATACCTCATGAGTAAGCTCATGTCTTCCGGTTCATAAATGAACATGTATAATCCCTTTGAGAGATCGTATTACTCATATGCCCTTACATGCACACCAGCGCGCCGGTGTATAGACCTTGGTTAGGTCATCAACCTATTGGTCTGCCAAATGTACATACTCAGACATATAGTAACACATCTGTCTCCGGTCAGAGGATGCATGCCTATGCTGTGACAGCATTCACCATAGGACTTAGGTTATCTCGATCTCGTTAAAGCGACCCATTGACCTAACTAATCTGACACCTCCAAATCACTATTCCCATGCAGAGGACCTGCATCAAGAGGTTGGTCAGATATCAGCCTATGTGAGAAAGAATTGTCATCTCCTACTCAGGTTGGAGATCATCTCTTAATAATCATTTGTCGGTACTTGATGAATCATCTATCTAACTCTTTAGATATTCATCCAAGCACCAGCCTCTATGATTCAATTATTGAATCAATAGATGTATGATTATTAAGATGGCCATGGTACATAACCCTAATTGTACAGAAGGGCCTATTATGCAAATTATTTATTCTTCATTTCAGATCAGGGAATGATATGTGCAACAACATTTATTGCATAATGGCTCGCCGTGGGCTCGCATGTCCAACCCATAACTTTATTTAGTGTTCGTGAACTCCAGTACAAGATCCTTTTGAGGTGCCTAATAGAGTGACCTACTTCTCATATTTGCATATGGATATTCCCACAATGCTTGGCCCTACAGAGAGATAGGAGAAGTTTTCACATTTCATGCTAAATTCTAACATGTTGTAGGCTAGAGTTCTTTGACGAGGAGGCAAATTCCAGTTGCAGTGACTCTGACAGGTTTAGTACATAGCACACGTGTTAGTTCACACTCCAGTCATCCAGTTTCTCCACACAAACACGACATGAGAAGCATCGCCCTCAACATGCAACCAACAAATTATGTGTTGAGTTGATATTATCTGTGGTGTCTTTTATTCATTGAGTGAGTGGTTTCTTTCTATTTGTCCAGGCTGAGCATTGCATGATCCAACTAGAGGGGGAATATTAGAGTATGCGTAGATAAATGGGTAAATTAGATATTTTCAGGGTCTAATTATTACATTTACTTAGGTTTAATCCCACATCGTGTATAAATGAGACTTAGTCATAGTGGTGGGGCTATATAAGAAGCCCCACACCACATGTATTTATTCAGAGGGAGTAATATCAAATTATTTGATCATAGAGAGGCCTTCAGAGGGAATAATATCAAATATTCTGCCCTAGAGAGGTCTTCTCCTGTTATTTCATCTTGCTCCTTATAGAGTAGGTTTTATGTAATACATGTATGTTCTTCACCATTTTCATCATGATTTTATCTCTGATCACGTTTCCGCATTATCGTTTTCTACATTTATGAGTAGGAAGCATGCAACACATAGGAACCGCTATTACTATGAGGGAAGATGTGAGGAACTACTCCTTGAGATACCTGAGCCCAAACTACAAATGCCATTTTTTCATCCATGTTTTCTTATATAAATTTCAGAAGTGTTGTTGAAGAACATGTCAATCTCTAATGGCAAGAAGCAATGCTAGAAGAAATGAATGTGCTTCAGAACAATATATGAGATGTTGTTGACATTGTAGATGGACTAAATACCAAAAATATAGAGTAGATGGGCAATTTGAAAGAAATAAAGACATGTTGGTTCTGGAGTTATATACAAGGTTTGAAAAACAAAAGGCGGAACGAGGTATTTTCATTGGAATTGAAGCGAGGCGTAGCCTCGAGGCGTAGCCTCGAGGCGTAGCCTCGAGGCGGTTGAGGCGTAAGCCTCAGTTTATAGAGAAAAATATGTATATATGGGAAAAATGTGTCTGCCCTCTAGGGGGAGCTAACTTAGCTCCCCCCGCCCCATTTTCCTTATTTTTAAAATTTTTTGAAATTTCTTCTGTAAATATCCATCATTATATCCCTATATTACGCCATTCAAATTTCGTGCGAAATAGAGACTTCTGGCCTCCATCCAGACTAGGTCGATTTCAATAATTATGTGACCGTTAAAAAATGATTGTCTATATGGAGGCCGTAGGAGTTTCTGTTTCGCACGAAATTTAAATGACATAATATAGGGATATATTAATGAATATTCACGGAATAAATTTTCAAAAAAATAAAAAAATAGGGAAAATGAGTAGTTGGGAATTAAGTTAGCTCCCCCTAAGGGGCATCTCATTTTCCCTATATACATCAATATAATTATATGTTCTCGGCCCAAGATATAATACATAACACTATAAGATATGATGAAATAATAGAGATACGAACCATAAAATAGAAGATAGAACCGCATCATATCCCTTTCTACATATTTTCATCCAATTAAAAAGGAATTCATTGTCAATAAATGTTGTGAAGGAATTAAACAATACATGCCTATCTTTGAAATATTGTTGTAATTAAAAGTGCGATTAAATATACATTGAAGAAATTTATGTTATGTTTCTAACATATAATATATAGTCGCACGAGAAACCATGAATCATATCCATTCCAAGCAAATCTTTGAAATATTGTTCTAATTAAAAGTATTATTAAATATAATCAAAGAAATTTATGTTATGTGTCTAATATATTATATATGGAAGTATGAGAAGTCGTAAACTCTATCCATTCCGTTTTGCTTGATATGTTACAAAACTCATTAATTCTACGAGTACTGTTGCATATGATATCTATGAATTCATTCATTAAGAGTGAAATAGTAAGAGTTTGCTGAAATAATTGGACACAATTAATAGTAAATATGAAGTTATGGACACGAAAGAAACATCAGATTTAGGCATTTATCTTGTATAATCATTATCCTAAACAAGCATATGTTTATAAGCTTCTCAAACTACCGAAAATCATTAAATCATAAAAAATACTTCAAAAAGTCAAAACGCCTCGTAAAATGCCTCAACCACCTTGAGGCTACGCCTCGACCACCTGAGGCCCAAGTCTCACTGGGTTGGACCGAGGCGCACACCTCGAGATTAAATGGGACCGCCTCGCCTCAAGGCTAGTTTTTTCAAACCATGGGTATACACACAATTACATGAGATTGATCATCTCGAAACCTTTAGTTATATATGTTGGACATGTGAGCCCACAGCGAGCCATTATGCAATAATTGTTATTGAGAATATCATTCCCTGATCTGAAATGAAGAATAAATAATTTGCATAATAGGTCCCTTTGTACAATTAGGGTTATGTACCATGGCTATCTTAATGATCATACAGCTGTTGATTCAATTATTGAATCATAGAGGCTGGTGCTTGGATGAATATCTAAAGGGTTAGATTGAGGACTCATCAAGCACCGTCAAATGATTGTTAAGATGTGATCTCCAGCCTGAGTAGGAGATGGCAATCCTTTCTCACATAGGCTGATATCTGACCGACCTCTTGATGCAGGTCCTCTGCATGGGAATAGAGATTCGGAGGTGTCAGATTAGTTAGGTCAAAGAGTTGACTTAACGAGATCGAGATAACCTAAGTCCTATGTTGAATGCTGTCACAGCATAGGCACGCATCCTCTGACCGGAGACAGATGTATTGCTATATATCTGAGTATGTACATTTGACAGACCAATAGGTTGATGACCTAACCAAGGTCTATACACCGGCGCGTTGGTGTGCATATAAGGGCATGTGAGTAATACGATCTCTCAAAGGGATCATACATGTTCACTACTGAACCAGAAGACATGAGCTCACTCATGAGATATTGGGAAGAATCAAATTCCGTGCACGGTCGTCTCGCTTTGGAAGCTTGACTGAATTTGTAGGTTTGATATATACTTTTGGAAAGTATATGATCAAGACCTAGGTATGATATATGCTTTTGGAAAGTATATGATCGATACTAAATCCCAATGATCAAATGAGAAACTTAGTGATCAAACCCTGAAGAAGACAGTGTAAAATTGATCTTGATCTTCGGGTTGACCATGGGTCTTCCAGTATGCAGGATGTACAGGTATTGGGAATACCTGAGGGTGATGTGATCATAAACGATTGTATATCCATGACGCTTCCATTCCGAGGGAGTGATGAAACAGGTCTGGATTTTAGTGACTCCTTTCAGTAGAGAAGCAATCCGATCTTAGTCCAAGTGTTGGACATTGGTCTGAATGAGATTCAGATGTAATGAGAAGATTAGATTTGCGGTCTTGATTTAATCAAGCATCTATGGGAGGTTCGTAAGATCTGGATTTGAGATAATATCTCAATGTCCAAGTCACTATACGTGGAACAATACAATCGCCCTGTCCTTATCTCCAAGTATCTGCGGAGAAAGCACATTATTCTTGAAGGAGTTCAAGAATAATTCATTTGATGAATTCCATATCCAAGCAAGAAGAACTTGATGATTAAATGAGATTTAATTATCAAGCTTAATATGAATATGATTCATATTGTGAGAATTATTATCCAAGATAATTAAATGGGATTTAATTATCAAGGATTAGAGAATGTGGATAATACTATCCATGATATATGTGTGTTATAAATATGATTTATAATATACATATATAAGAGAGAGAATCTATGTAAATAGCATTTGTTAATTAATTGTGTGGATTGGATTCACATTAATTAATTAATTGGAAATGTAATTTACAAATTAGTTTGGGTTGTGAATATGATTCACATAATGATCAATGGCGTGATTGAAATATTCACAAATTAATTTGGAATTAATTTGGTGGATATTATTGCAATAATAGTTATTGCAATTTATTAAGAAATAATAAGATAAAATAAAAGGAGACAAAATAACACCCCAATTTTAGGGGAGGTTGGTTGACTCCATTTTATTTATCACATTATCTCTTAATTAGTTAATGTTAAATTAAATTATGTTGATAATGTTGCAACATTTTTTAATTTAAATTAATGTTGTTGGTTTTAACCAACAACAATCATAGCCATTGATTTAGCATGGACCAAGCATAGCCCTTGGATCCATGTGTCCCATGGATTGAGATCCATTGGATCCTAAACTAATATAAATAGAGGGCTAGGGTAGCCTTCCATGGTACATCATTAAGAGTTGTACAAGGTGACAACTCTCTCTCTCTTTCTCATTCTCGCCCTCTCTCTCTCTTTCTCTTCTCCATTAAGTGGCCGTCCACTTTGTGTTGAGAAAGGAGAGACTCTCGGCTTCTTCTTCGACGACTCGTGGATCTCCATCTTCTTTGGAGTTTCTTACTCTAAAGGAAGACGACGGATTTCGTTTAACGAAATCGGGGGAGCCATCGCTTGGATCTTCATCGAGGATTGCGGGAAGGAACGTGACTCATCATCGCGCCCGCAAGTGCGTTCTTCGTGGATCGGACTTAAGATAGGAGGATCTCTACTTTGGGATCTCGCGATCACAACCACGCTTCAAGAGGTATTCCTTTTACTTTGTGGTTTGATGAAACGATCCGAGAAGTGTTCTCGTGATCATGTGGTTTCATCTTTAAAGTTAAAAAATTTTAATTTCCGCTGCATCTAGCATCTAGTACGACTAGTTGCTCCGATTGCATACGATGCGATCGACACGCTTCCGTGATGCGCTTGAGGATACTCAATATCCTTTAAGTGGTATCAGAACCAGGTTGAATAAGGTTTTGGATATGATCCATAGAGCTTAGACGATTTGGTTCTTGAAAGGGTTGCGAAATTTTACTGCATTTCAATTTTCGCACCTCTGTCTAATTGAATTTTTCTGCTCTGTTTAAAATGTTTAAACACGAAATTTTCAATTGGATTTTGTTCCCCATTAAACAAGGAAACCATAGGACTTGAGTTTACTAAATTTGGACTTTATTTGCTCAAGATATGGCTTTTTGAATATGACTATATTCACTGTTGCGGGAACTGCGGATTTGAACGTAATTAATGAGATGATTACGGTTTTAATCCGCCTTGAAATGCGTGAATTATCACTAGGGTTCTTTAATAAATCAAATAGGCAATCTTTGAAAACTGAGTTTGCATTTTTTGGATTTAAATTGATCAAGATAAGTTAATTTTAGTGATTGGGGGTCACTGCTGGAAATTAACAATTTTGATCTTGAACCTAGTGATATGTCATTCAATTATCATGATGAAAATTAATTGTTAATTTTCTGGAATAATTAGTGATAAATATTTGTGAAATATTTAAAGAAATAATTATTTCATTGAATGACATTTGCCTAAACCACAATGATAAGATATTAGATCTTGATCATTGGTTCATCAACAAACATTGCTTTCATGAAAACCATAGTTTATCCTACAATTGTTGTAGGACAACTTTTACATGAAAAACCCTTTTGCTTGAATAGGATTGGGGATTTGTCTAGCAAATCTCCTTATAATAAAAAATGTTTTGATGTATATTATATGGTATAATTTCGGTTGAAAAACTGATGAACATCTCAAAGTACATGATGGTCTATCTGGTATTATCCTTTCCCGAGACGGATGTGGTGCCTAGTCGAAGAGCATTGGGGTCGCGGGTTGCAACGTATGTGGTCCGTCCCACTCTCGTCGGTACTGGTCATGACAGCGGGTAGGGATTGTATAATACCGGAGACAGACAATGTGTATTTTTCTAATTATTAAAATTCGAATAATACGTATTTTGAGATAATACCTACTATTCAAGTAAAAGACATGTTTGTTGATTGATGATTAGATTGATGATTAATTTAATGTGATTAAATTAATTATATCCAATAAACACTCTATTATGAATAGATGTGTATTTCCCTTGGAAGAATTAATTATGTGAATATGATTCACGATAATTAATTACAATTTGAATATGAGGTGGAGGATCACATAAGTGACATCCATGGTCTCCCGTCAAGGCGAAGGGTTCCGTCGCCAGGGATTGTATGTAGGAGACGCCTGTCCGAAGTGACAGATCCTATATGCAAGCGCATCTGGATCGGGCTCTTTGCTTCTCGAAAGAGTAAGGCCGTATGCGTAGTGACCCCAATATCGAGTCCTCATATTATTGGGGCGATATTGGATTGCGCATAGCGAGTTCTAATCCTGTTGACGGTTGGTTCAATTAGCAACGGGTCAACATCATCTTAGGGGTGGTGGGCCCGGGTGTTAAAGACCGAATTGGGAATGCAAGTTGGACTTGCAAGGCGGAATGAGTTCCCGCTTCTTTTTATTGGAGTCATAAGTTCTCATATTATTGGGATGCGACAAAGATAGGAAAGGAGATCCCAGATCTTGCTAGAGATATAATGGTAAGAATATCTCTTACATTGAAAGTAATTAAGGGAATGAACTTTCAGTGTTGACAAGGCAAGACAACTTTGATATAAAAATTCCTAAATCAAAGTAAAACATGTATATATATAATATATATATATACCCTTATGCAAATTTCTTATTTCAGATAATCCTTCATTAAACCCACTCAATGTTATACTCAATGATAACCAGTAAAAATATCTTGGATTGGACTCATGATCCAGATATTGTACTTGCAATTGGACACATAATGTATGTGGTTGCAATGTGCAAGTTTCCTCAAGATAACGAGGAATGACAATTAAATAAGATAATAAGACATCACCTTAGGGTTTGTATGTCTCTATAGTCTTGATCTTTCATCGAGTGTACTTTGGAAGTGACATGTCGATGGTGATCGTAATTGTCGAATAATCCTTATAAAATAAAAGAAGATATTTTGGCATACATATGTGCTCTAGACATTTATTCATTAATGACATGGTTCTCTGCATTATGCAGAATGGTAGCTCGAAAGAGATGATGTATTCAAAATGTTTGAATACCTACCTGAACCTAAGTCTCTAAGAGTTAAGATGTATGTAGATATGATGAGTGTCATCATTCTATTATCTATACTCTAATCATTCATGAAGCTTCATAATATTCATATTGTATGAATTTAATGAAGCATGTATAAATGTTGAAATGCTCTTATATTGAAATCCTTTGAATTCAACATAAGAGATTCTTTGTCTTAAACAATGGTTGTTTATTGATGAAGAGAGCACAGTGGAAGCATGGGTCGGACCCGAGTAAGAAGGAAAGTCAAAGAGTTGACCTACTTCTGTGACTTCCATATGACATCCAAAGAGTTGGATGAATGCCAATACTGCAATAAGTTGATGTGTTGATAGTATGACTATCAAGTCTGTCTAAAATCCTTAGTGAAGGACTCAGATAAAGCATCAAAATAATCTACATATAATCATTGACTCTGACTTTCTTATTTCACAAGATAAAGTCTGACAATTGTATCCCAATTTTCTAATGACATTTGCAATTGGTTGCATATATATTAGAAGATTAGAAATTTGATCTTAAGGTTTAGTAGTCATCTAAATGGATATTACTGTAATTGTTGCAGCAATCTCTATTGGATAGATTGACTTCATATTCTCAGTGGGAGAGCCCTTAGTCTTGGAGAATGTCTCTATGACCTAGATATTAGAATACCCTCATTGTTTGTTTCTAAATGTTGGAAATAAACATGAATTCTGAGATAGAACTATCATAAAGAGTTATGATGGAAATATTTCAGATAGTAATCTAACATCTAGTGGACTCCACAAAATTAGAAAAATTAATGAATGGTTCATTAAGATTTCTAACACTGAAAATCAAACCTTATAAGATCAATAGGAGGATGAAAGATCATTTGACAATGATCTGGCATCAAGCCTTGGACATTTGTTTGTTGATTTGATCAATAGACTAGTAAGATATGAAACTTTAGAATGTCTAAAAATTTCAAATCTTACATACTTGTGAATATTGTATTCAAAGTAAAATGTCCAATACACCCTTCTCTGGGAATGGTGTTAGATGTCGAGGTATTCAAGATCTTATACATATTGATGTATGTAGATCATCTATATCATAGTAAACATTATGGATATGTAATATCTATTGATGATTACGTATGATATGAGATTTCTTCTCTTCACCTGAGAAACCTTTGAAATGTTCAAAGATTTCACAATTTTGGTTTAGAACCAAAGTTTGAAGAAAGATGAAATGAATTTGATCTAACCTAAGTAGCTTGTACCTATTAGATAAAATTCAAAGAATACCTTATGGAGATATGAATATCATTTCTATCTCACTCCTCCTAATACACCTAAACTCAATGGAGTTGTAGGGAGATACAATTGGATCATGTGTGACATGATTTGATCAATGATGAATTTTAGCATAATTATCCTCTTAGTTTCCTGGTATGTATGTGTGGTAGAGACTACAATATATATCCTTAATAAGGTTCCATGGATGTAAGCTGGAATCTAGCACTTGAGAGTGCTACTTCTTTAGGAAAATAAAGGATGGTATTGGATACCTACTTTATGACCTTGAGATTCTTAAAAGATCTCATCTCTGAGAATGTGATTCTTGAAGGATTGAGACTCTTGAGAATCAAGATGAAAATGAAGTAAAGGAACTCATTTAATCTTGAGAAGATAATGAGGCTCCTGAAATCGGAAACTAAAAGGACAATTAAAGATGAAACATTAATACCTCTTCAAATGAGTTTGAGGATGTATTCCATGTGTCAGTTAAGTCTGACAATGATCGGACTTCATGTGATGAAGCTCCTAAGAATCATGACATGGAAAGATGGATATTAGCAATAAAGTCTAAAGTAGACTTCATATACAAAGTGTTGTATATGGACCCTCAAGGATCCACCTATAAAGGTTTGACCCATTAAGGTGTAGATGGATTTTCAAGAAAAGAGGGAACCTGATGAGAAGGTAGAGACCTTCAAAGCACGGTTTGTAGCCATTAGCTACACACCGGAAGAGAAGACATTGCTTGCAATGAGACTTGCTCTTCGGTGACCATGCTTAAAATCATCAGAATATTGCTAACCTTAGCTACACAACTTGACTATTGCATCTTCAAGATGTAATTCAAGATTGCATTCCTCTAAAGAATACCTCTCTGAGGATATTCACATGAAGTAGCCCCAGGGCTTCATGATTTTGGAAAGTAAGGTGTGAAAGCTAAAGAAATCCATCTGTGGACTCAAATAAGCTTCTTGTTGTTGGAACATAAGATTTGATGAAATTATAAATGTTATGATTTCAAATAGAATCTTGATGAACCATGTGAAGCTTAGTGGGAGTGCCATTGTGTTCATCATGCTAAATGTAGATAATATCCTAATCATTTGGAATGATATAAGGATGAGAATAAGTATTTTATAGACTGGCTATTCCATACCTTGAGATATGATCTCAAGAATACCTCTTAGATCTTAGTTCTGAAGTTGTTCAGAATCAAAGAAAAGAGGGTATTGGGACTGTCACATTTGTAGTACACCTTGGACATATTCCATTCTTGGAAATTCCAAGAAAGGCTTCCTTCCCTTGAGATTTGGTACTGACCTATCAAAAGGGATAGCACCTCAATGAGTTGAGGAAGTGAATGCTAAAACTGTTGCACTTGTGCATCAGTTACGAGAAGCTAAGTGTATGCTTGATGTGTACAAAAGCCAGATATCTGCCATGCAGTGGGAGTAGTAAACTGTTACTAATCCTTCTATAGAGATAGAACACTTGATTGCAGTAATAACAATATCTTCAAGAAATTAAGATTTTTAGATGGAAATCTAAAAGGTCTTAACTGCAAATACCGTAGGAGATAGTGATCTCCAGGAATAAGGGTATTCTGATAAGGATTATGGAAATACTGGTTATAATAGTTATTAAGCAATAGTGTCAAGGACACTATAAGTGCTTTGACTAGATTGAGTATTGGTTGCATAAGATGCAACATTCGCATTGGATGCGAGCACTGTTACCTAGGGATATGCAAGTACCGTAAAAGGACTTGGCATAGTCTTTTGGGAACAGAGTGACTGATCAGCTTACCTAGCTATTTCTAAATAGCCTATGATTGTCACATGAGTGTGAGTTTAAATGATTAGCCCATTAATGGCTCTTTGGGCTAGTGGGAGATTGTTGGACATGTGAGCCCACAGCGAGCCATTATGCAATAATTGTTATTGAGAATATCATTCCCTGATCTGAAATGAAGAATAAATAATTTGCATAATAGGTCCCTCTGTACAATTAGGGTTATGTACCATGGCTATCTTAATGATCATACAGCTGTTGATTCAATTATTGAATCATAGAGGCTGGTGCTTGGATGAATATCTAAAGGGTTAGATTGAGGACTCATCAAGCACCGTCAAATGATTGTTAAGATGTGATCTCCAGCCTGAGTAGGAGATGGCAATCCTTTCTCACATAGGCTGATATCTGACCGACCTCTTGATGCAGGTCCTCTGCATGGGAATAGAGATTCGGAGGTGTCAGATTAGTTAGGTCAAAGAGTTGACTTAACGAGATCGAGATAACCTAAGTCCTATGTTGAATGCTGTCACAGCATAGGCACACATCCTCTGACCGGAGACAGATGTATTGCTATATATCTGAGTATGTACATTTGACAGACCAATAGGTTGATGACCTAACCAAGGTCTATACACCGGCGCGTTGGTGTGCATATAAGGGCATGTGAGTAATACGATCTCTCAAAGGGATCATACATGTTCACTACTGAACCAGAAGACATGAGCTCACTCATGAGATATTGGGAAGAATCAAATTCCGTGCACGGTCGTCTCGCTTTGGAAGCTTGACTGAATTTGTAGGTTTGATATATACTTTTGGAAAGTATATGATCAAGACCTAGGTATGATATATGCTTTTGGAAAGTATATGATCGATACTAAATCCCAATGATCAAATGAGAAACTTAGTGATCAAACCCTGAAGAAGACAGTGTAAAATTGATCTTGATCTTCGGGTTGACCATGGGTCTTCCAGTATGCAGGATGTACAGGTATTGGGAATACCTGAGGGTGATGTGATCATAAACGATTGTATATCCATGACGCTTCCATTCCGAGGGAGTGATGAAACAGGTCTGGATTTTAGTGACTCCTTTCAGTAGAGAAGCAATCCGATCTTAGTCCAAGTGTTGGACATTGGTCTGAATGAGATTCAGATGTAATGAGAAGATTAGATTTGCGGTCTTGATTTAATCAAGCATCTATGGGAGGTTCGTAAGATCTGGATTTGAGATAATATCTCAATGTCCAAGTCACTATACGTGGAACAATACAATCGCCCTGTCCTTATCTCCAAGTATCTGCGGAGAAAGCACATTATTCTTGAAGGAGTTCAAGAATAATTCATTTGATGAATTCCATATCCAAGCAAGAAGAACTTGATGATTAAATGAGATTTAATTATCAAGCTTAATATGAATATGATTCATATTGTGAGAATTATTATCCAAGATAATTAAATGGGATTTAATTATCAAGGATTAGAGAATGTGGATAATACTATCCATGATATATGTGTGTTATAAATATGATTTATAATATACATATATAAGAGAGAGAATCTATGTAAATAGCATTTGTTAATTAATTGTGTGGATTGGATTCACATTAATTAATTAATTGGAAATGTAATTTACAAATTAGTTTGGGTTGTGAATATGATTCACATAATGATCAATGGCGTGATTGAAATATTCACAAATTAATTTGGAATTAATTTGGTGGATATTATTGCAATAATAGTTATTGCAATTTATTAAGAAATAATAAGATAAAATAAAAGGAGACAAAATAACACCCCAATTTTAGGGGAGGTTGGTTGACTCCATTTTATTTATCACATTATCTCTTAATTAGTTAATGTTAAATTAAATTATGTTGATAATGTTGCAACATTTTTTAATTTAAATTAATGTTGTTGGTTTTAACCAACAACAATCATAGCCATTGATTTAGCATGGACCAAGCATAGCCCTTGGATCCATGTGTCCCATGGATTGAGATCCATTGGATCCTAAACTAATATAAATAGAGGGCTAGGGTAGCCTTCCATGGTACATCATTAAGAGTTGTACAAGGTGACAACTCTCTCTCTCTCTTTCTCATTCTCGCCCTCTCTCTCTCTCTTTCTCTTCTCCATTAAGTGGCCGTCCACTTTGTGTTGAGAAAGGAGAGACTCTCGGCTTCTTCTTCGACGACTCGTGGATCTCCATCTTCTTTGGAGTTTCTTACTCTAAAGGAAGACGACGGATTTCGTTTGACGAAATCGGGGGAGCCATCGCTTGGATCTTCATCGAGGATTGCGGGAAGGAACGTGACTCATCATCGCGCCCGCAAGTGCGTTCTTCGTGGATCGGACTTAAGATAGGAGGATCTCTACTTTGGGATCTCGCGATCACAACCACGCTTCAAGAGGTATTCCTTGTACTTTGTGGTTTGATGAAACGATCCGAGAAGTGTTCTCGTGATCATGTGGTTTCATCTTTAAAGTTAAAAAATTTTAATTTCCGCTGCATCTAGCATCTAGTACGACTAGTTGCTCCGATTGCATACGATGCGATCGACACGCTTCCGTGATGCGCTTGAGGATACTCAATATCCTTCAATATAGCCAAGATAAATTAGTTCCATACTCTTGTAATTATTTATGGATGATAATTTTGTCTTTTGGAGGCGAAGAATCCATGTAGCCGACCCTACTTAATTGTGGGAAAAAGCTTTGTTGTTGTTGTTGTTGATGTAAAGAATGAATTTTAAATGGAGATCGAACTGAGGAAATATACATGCAGATACTTCTGGTCTATGAGAAGTTAGGCAAGTGTTGTAAATTAAAAAAAATTATATGGGATCTAAATAATCACATCTGACTTGGATTAATTGCCCACGGGAAGTTATGAGTAGACATGAAAATAAGCAAGGGAATCAAGATCACACCCTCTTTATTAAGTGGGATCGTGAAAAATTGTGCTCATATGTTGAGGACATACAGTAAGATCAATCAAATCAAGGCAAAGTTTATTATAGAATTTAAAACCAAAGATAGGAAGACTTTGATATTTTTGGGGCATTGAGATCGTTAGATCTAAAGAATGTTTGAGCATTTGCCTGAGGACATATGTCCTGATCTAGTAAAGGAGGCGGGGAAGTTTGGATGTCATCCAATGAAAATCCTTATTGAAGCCTATCATAAGCCTTAAGGATGGGGAAATCTTAGATGACACTCTTGACGGATACTACCATAGGCTTGTTAAGAAAATCGTCTTTCTTACTCGTATTTGGCTTGCCATTACCTTCTTTGTGAATAAGGTTAATCAATTTATAATCCTTCTACATGGGCACATCTCATTGTCGTCAATAAATTAATTTATTATATGAAAAAAATCAAAGTAGGGGGCTTTTAACAATTCAACATCGAGGCATATATGGATATTGAATGGGACGAAACTGTGGATGATCGTTGATCTATGTTGAAATATATAGTTCGCTTTGAAGGGAATTTCATTACATAGTAAAGTGAGAATCAAAGGGTTAATGAGAAATCAATTGTCGAGGCTAAGTAAAACATCTCAGATGACCCGAGTTGTTACCAGGGATAACTGGGCTTGACAACTTAACAGCTTGGGCATATACCCGAGCTGTTATCGAGGATAATTGTGGCCTTGACATCTTATTGGGCTTGGGTTTAGCTGCACATGCTGACCACCAACCAAAATTCTTATGCCCAAATTGTAAAGTAGTAATCTCTCTCTTATAACACATTCTCACATTTTGTAAGTACTAGATATGGGACTATTTTTTGGGGGTATTACAACCTACTTATACATACAACATCCTCGTTGCAATATAGTCTGTTACTTATTCAGTAATAGTCGCGATTGCATTTTCCGAGTAGCATTTTCTTTATATCTCTTTAGTAGGCATGACTCCAGCTCTTGAGTAACCGTTTCTTCTATTAGATGGAACCTTGCTCTGATACCATTTGTCGGAACATAGGCCTTAGCCTCCATCAGGGATGATAGACACTGACAACTTGTTGGGCTTTAGTCCCAAATGGACTTGTTTATCACCACCCAAAATGCTCTAGTCCAAGCTGTCAAGTAATCTTCCACAATTTCTTATAAGTCAATGTCATACTTTGTGAATACTAGATGCGGGATTATTTTTGGGGTGATGCTAAGTTGTGGCAATTACGATTGGGGTTGCTAAGATACTATGGGTACAAATCATGCTCAATGATACGATCATCTAGACCAATCTCCCGATGAAGCTGTACTACGACAACAATGTGGCTATTAACATTGCAAACAATGATGTCTAGTATGATTACACTAAACATGTCGAGAGAAGATTGATGCTAAATGACTCTTCCTTTCGTTCATCAAATCCAAAGACTGGTTATATGTTGTCTTCACAAAAGGACTTCCTACATCACAGCATGAGGAGAATATGGACCAGTCATAAGGAGTGTTGAAGGGTAAGAAGGGTTTTCCTCAGAAATCCATGTGAAGTGTTTTCTTGTTTGATTGTTTTCCCACAATTATCACACATTCGCTTCACTTTCGAAAACTTTGTTTGATTGTTCCTGGGGCGCTTACTGTTCAATTCACATGTCAATTATGCAGTTTCATATACCGCGCATCATCACAGATTATTAAGGAAGTCGTCTTCGAGGAAGTTGAAGGTACATATGCTGATGAACTGTCTATTCGATTGTATTTTTATTGAATTATAGAAATCGTGCAAGAACTGGCCCTAGTATGCATCTTTTCTTGATTTCCGTTGATTATTTCTTTATCCATTGCAGAAGGGATAAAAACAAGGATCCTTAAAATGTAAATCTTGAGAAGTTGGCGTCAGATTCTCACTTTTATTTAGGTACTTGTTGTAACAACAGCATAATTCTACACGTAATGTTGTATATCATCATGCTGCATCATGGTTAGTTATGTTGTTCGTACTGCAGTGTTCTTACCTTTTAAATGTATATTAATTTGGTGTTAAGAGGATGCTTCATCAATATCAGTACAATTTTAAAAGCATTTCAGATAAAACCAAGAACAGATTAGTAGATCTGCCAAAAAACTAAAATAATCTGAATTATCCATTGGAACTTTTTTTTCAGAATTTAGTTGTTTGTGGAATGTCTGAACCTTCTGCAGTTTCTAATTACAGTTTACAATGCTAGTGCTCCTCTTAGCACTTTGCTATATAAAAAGCGTTTCGTTTGATGGCGTATTTGAGATGAAATTTGTCCATGTCCGTACAACTCCTCGTCGGTGTTGTGCTGTTAACCTTGTTCATGAATCCACAAGAGAATAGTAATGGCCATGAAAATCATTATATGATGTTATGTTTTCCTTCAAGCTTAAGGTAGGGAGGGACATTACGTAATCGATGGTGAGATTTATAGGGGTGTGGAGGTCGTGATTTCCCCATATACGAGTATCTCTGCCATTGGAGGAAGACAAACAAGAACAAGAGAACTGAGTATCCTGGGAGGTCCTTAAAGTACCCCATAATCCCAACAGTCTTCGTGACGGGAGCATCCTCCGAGCTCCACTTCTTGCACTCACAATCCTTTGTGGGATGGGAAGATCAATCATCAATGTATGGATACACATCTTCAAAGCAAGCTCTCAGAAAACATGGTCGCCCATTCAAGTTGATAAAGAGATTCCTATGATCTAATTGGCCATCCGTGGAACCTTTCTGTGGACATCCAACCAACAAATGGCACTCAGCTGCATGTAAAGTATGCAGCCAAATAGGAGCAAAACTGGTTCCCGCGATCTTGAGATGAAATCTTGGCACATGGTTTAGGTTCAAGGTATCAAGAACATAAAGCATCACTCCTTAATTCCAAGATATCAAGAGATTGGAATTGCAAGCTAACAAATAATGGAAGAAAACAATTTCGTTTGATGTGACCTTACGCTGCTGGATGTAGATCTACTGTCTTTATGGAAGGAAGAAGTCCAGGAGGCAGGAGAACCAGAGGAAGGGGTTCCACCAGTGTTATTTGAGCCGATCGGACTGGACCAACCAATATGACCGGTAGAAGCTGGGCCTGGCCTGGTCCGGTTAACTAGTTTTCACTGATTCGGTTCCAATAGTGTCGTTTTTAAATCAAACTGCCCGTCTAATTTATTATTTGAACCTGATTCAACCATGTTATTGTTCTATTATAAAACCACAAATATTATACATGTTTGTATCTATAACATTCAATGTTGCGTATAGAAAAATATTCCATATATACAGTATGTGCATTTTATAAACTCATTCAATCATATCTGAATGTGTATTTTACAAATTTTCAGATTCAATATTGTTTGAGCAGTCGATTCGATGTTCGGTTTAATTTGATTTAAAAGAACGATGAAGTCTTGAACTGGTTTGAATTCATGGCTCAAATCAACCTGACTTTTTCGGCAGTGTTTCCAGTTCAGGATTTGGTTCGATTTTAAAAACACTGGGTTTAACTGAAACTAAGGGATCCTAGATATTACTTCGAATAAAGGTTGGATATATTTCCATCAAAAGTTTTGGTTGAGTTCACAAACATGGATATGGGTGTTTGCGTGCACGTGCGCGTGTGCACCCGTGTGTGTGCGTGCGCGCGTCTATGTCTGTGTGTGTGCACGTGTGTGTTAGGGTTGGGCATTGGGCTGGGCCGGCCCGACCCGGCCCAAAACCCGACCCGTATAACCCGACCCAAACCCGAACCCGAAATTTAATGGGCGGGCCGTGGGCCCTAAAATGAGCCCATATTGATTAACGGGCCGGGTTTGGGCCTTAGAAGGCCCAAACCCGTTAGCCCGATAGCCCGATCCATTCTAAAGCAAGTATATTTATATCCAGTACGGTATAATTATATCAATTATATTCATGTTCATTCCAAATACCATGTTCTAACTTTACTATCCTTATTCAAGTGTAGAATAAATGCTTAGATACATTAATAATCATATCCAATAGTGGATTGAGGATATTATTACATTAATATACAAGATTATTACATTAATATGCAATAATGGAATCTGTGTCCTCAAGTGTTACAGCATGTACAACTGTAAGTAACCAATTTGTATTGGGTCATAGTGCCCGCATCTACAATAGAATATGTAATGGTGAATTGAATGGTGGTTTAAGTCGCCATATTTTTACCACATTTGTATTTCCAACATACAACTAATGTTAAAATCACAAATTAGTTAGCATACTTTATAGTTTTAAACATGCACACATGCATAAGAAACAACCACACAAATGCAAGAAGAATGGGAGACATGATATTCGTATACATAGGTGTTAAATTGGGCCGGCCCGACCCGAACCCGAATCATTTTATTTGGGCCGGGTTTGGGCTTGGGCCTAATTTTTGAAAATAAAATGGGCCTAGGCCCGACCCGTTAGCCCATATTCTAAAATGGGCTTGGGCCGGGCCAAGGCGAACCCGGCCCGAGCCCGAGCCCGAGCCCGGCCGGGTGTGTGTGTGTGTGTGTGTGTGTGCGCGTGCGCGTGCGCGTGCGCGTGCGCGTGCGCGTGTGTGTGTGTGTGTGTGCTTCGCTCGTGAAGAAGACATCGGATCTCATGTGACGAGAACAGGAGATTCGTCGCTTGGATCATCAACATGGATTGCGAGGAGCATGCGTCTCATAAACGCGCTCGCAAGCTTCTCCTCCATCGGATCGTATTTGAGATAGGAGGTCTCTTTGTTTAGAGACTCGATCGCAACCACGCTCAAGAGGTAACCCTAAAGCTTTTTTGTGGTTTAAATGAAATGATCTAAGAAGTGTTCTGGGATCATGTAGTTTCATCGCATTGAAAATTTTTAAACTCTGCTGTCAGGAGCAACTGGTGCGACTAGTCGCTTTCGATCGCATTCAATGTGATCCTCACGCTTCCGTGACACGCTTAAGGATTTCCCATATCCTTTTTCTGGTAGATGGTTGATTTGCTAATTTCAATGCGGTGCTATCCACCTCTGTTACTGCCGGCTCTGAAACAAATATGTTGAACATACTTCAAATGTCGCTACGACCGAGTCATTTTGGAGACTCTCTACATAGAAGCCGCCTCTTGAAGAGACAACTCTTCCAAATCCGGCTTCCATTTAGAGAAATCACATGGAAGTTGCCTCTTGAAGGCATGGCTTTCCCAAAAACCAAAGCTAGGCAACTTATCTACGGTATCTAACAAAATAAAGTTTCGTCGTTGCATATGACAAAATTTTTTGCTTATGTTATGAAGGAATTTTTCTCCTTTTTTTCTGAAGAAGCCCTGTACCCTTGGCTGGAGTGTGCACAGTCATGGCATTTCCAACCATTGACGTCTCTCCCATCCTCTTTGATTGCCATCCGATACTGTGTGATTGTGGCGTTAGTGGATCCTTCTCGACAGGGAAGGAGCCAAGACATTTTTGAGGAGGGGCACAAGGTTTAAAAAAATATATCTATAAATTACAATACGATCATATTCATTATATAAATATTATTGTGGGGATAAATTATATCTATAGTTTACATATAAACAATAGTCTATTTTGAACTTATTTTTACTCAATTGAATATTTTTATTCAATTTACATAATTTGATATCACATATGTTCCACAATATCAAGATTTTTTTATGAATTTTTATGAATGATATTATATCTTTTTTAAAAATAGACATATTCTGCTATTTTTATTTTTAATCCAATCTTTGGATTTTGATTAATTATAATATAAATTGTACTTGTTTCAAAATTGTAACAAATTAAAAATATAATACATAATTTTACTTTTTGTTATCAACATGTCTATGAAGAAAAATACATCAATCAATAATATCTATGCATTTGATCATCGTGACTAATAATAAATAAGACCAATGATTAATCTGAGATTTGATAAGAATATTTTTTTTTGAATTTTTTTAGATCGAGAATTAAGCCTCATATCTATATTGATGGTAATGAAATTGAACGAAAAATCGATAAATGAATATCCGATACGATAGTTGTGGTAGAGATCCATAATAAATCGATCAAGTTAAGAAATTATCCGTACTATTGTTGGGTAGAAATTGTGTGTTAAAAAATATATTATGCATTGGTAAAAATTATTGTTTTTTTCATTAAAGAAACGAAAGGGGGCATGTATGAGTTCTATCCTAAAAAATCCAAAGGAGGAATTAAACTTAGGAAAGTTTGTGATTATCTATTTTTGCCTTCAAAAATCCATGGGGAAATAACTAAGTACATATTATGTAATCCAAATATTTAGGGAAGATTGCTTCTCGAGACAACGAGGGTCCTCAAGGAGGATAAGGGTCCCACCAAAACTTGAGGTTGTGGTGATTGTTTCACCACATGCGAGCTCGACAAAGAAGATGGTAATGGTGTTGGCGAGGATGTCAGAAGTTGATTGCTGATGGACTAGAATTATTGATGGCAGAGGTCTGCCGCCCTGATCTTGAGGTGGTGGAGGAAGGGGAAGTGGCAGAGGAATGGGGAGGAGACGGAGGGGAGGGACATGGGTTAAGAATGCAAGGGCATAACTGTAATATAATCTTTCTAGACTAGAACTTGGTCTAAAAAAATCATGGTATGATTTGTCTTATATACGACTGAACTAACGGAAAGGCGCAGCTGTAACCTCTGAAAACTCATAAGGGCACAAGTGTAAAAGTCCCTAACAAATAATTACAGATTTGAAACATGAAACAACTACTTGAGAAGGAAAATTTCAAGGTAAGATTGTGATATAGATCCAAAAGAGTTTGACCTTCATACGATCTCGTATCCATTGGACTGCCCTTTACATGGTCAAAATTTTACTGCAATACAATTATCATATTCGGAAAAAGATGGTTCTTGGATACATCCTATCATGCGATAGAAGTACTGCTCTCTTTTATACGAGTGTTAGCCTACGGATCGGACTATTTTTAGATGAGCAGTCTGTTCTACTTTTTTTCCAGTTTTTTATAATCTATTTCACTTTGAGAAAGTTGATGTTCTTTTGACCTTACATCACATGTACTATTCTTATTTGTTGACAAGTTTATGGGTGCACAGATTCTGCTTCTAGGGTCAAAAAATTTTGTATTTTCATTCATTCGCCTCACATAAGCCTCACGACATGCTGCCTTGTACAGTTTTATCTCTATACATCAACATGCACATATTAATCAAGTATTTGATGATTAGGAAAAACAGAACAATTTATCCCGATCTATCATGTCAATCCTGAACTCATGCATCCATAAAAGGCCAAATTTCACAACCTTCCAAAGTATTTCTCACATATTGACAAGCTAACGGTTGCAAAGAAAACTATAGGAATCTAGCAGGTGAAATATATTTCCAATAAAAAGAATACGACCATTGAAAATAAGAATACACCGTGGCTGCCTTCTTGTATTTGAGATGTTTATACAAACGGAGCTCAGGAGATAGCTCCTACAATATAAACTAAGAAACACTATTTTTTTCTCTATTTACTCAAGCCAATGTCATCAGTATTCTAATAGCAAGAACTCCAATGCCAGCAGTCCGACCTGATTCTAATTCGTAGACAAATAAAAAAGACCAATCTGCACATAAAATGTTCGAAAATGCAATCTAGATAGAGTCACTGTCGATGACTACTTATATAGATCATGCATAAGAAGATCGGGTCTTGACCATCTTGAAAACCATTTTATGGAGTAGCAGCCAAGCCATTCGAGTCTTCTGGCATGGTGCTAGACTCTGGCTGGTTCCCGATATCAAACCTCCTCACATCCTCTATCAACTTCACCACATCGGCAATCTTGGGTCTCTGGTCTGGCATCCTCACAACACACGACAGAGCAATCTGGAGCATCTCCACCATCTCCTGCTCGATGTTGGAGAACCTCATCAGGTCCACATCAAATACTTCCGCTGTCCACTCCTCACGTACCACCGACTGGACCCATCTAACCAAATGTACAACTTCATCCCCACCTCCGGTAACTTGTATGGGAGACTTCCCTGTAAGGAGTTCAAGCAAGACAACACCAAAGCTATATACATCAGACATCTGGGTGACTTTGCAACTGTCAGTGACTTCAGGAGCACGATATCCAGCAGTACGGGATACCGGAGGGACTATGGGGTTTACCAAGGTGGTTATACCAAGATCAGAAACACAACCGTAGGAATCACTGTTGAGAAAAATATTGGTCGATTTAATGTTTCCGTGGACAAGTTTCCCTCCGTTTGTGGAATGTACGTATGCGATGCCTCTCGCAGTTCCAAGGGCAATCTTGAGTCTAGCTTCCCAGTCCAAAAATGCCATGTTGTCCTCTCTTTTCCCTGCAAAGTGGCATAAATAGAACTTGCAACTTTGAGTATGGACAAATGTAGATCCGCTACAGAAAATGTTGTGGGTTTAATCTAGCTGAATGTGTACAGGTAGAAATGACAATTTTAAATGTTCATGGATGCAAGATTACACTTCAAGTGTAAGAAATAAAAATGTATAGTGAAATGTAAGCAACAAGGGCGGTGTTGATGCACTTTATCGGGATCACCAATACAAGGCGGGTCAAGATGCTACAAGATACCCACTACTCGTAGTACCCTCCAGCAAAATAAAAGATGTGTAGTTCAGTGGTTCGATCAGATATGCTTACACACAAGACTACCCCTCTTCTCAAAAGCTTCGCAAGTCCCCCTTGATGACTACAAAGGTACCCAAAAAGCTGCACAGATTTTCCTCAAGTTTGTAGAGTTGGATTTCCGTGTACCCACAATGGCCGCATCCCACCAACTAGACACAAGCAGCCATGGTTTGTTGATGTGTTTCAAGATGATTGTTTCTATATTGAATTCATTAGCAATTTACACATCATAGTTGTTGAAATATAAGAATATAGAATGTGGAATCGAAGAAAAGAACAGAACTTGATTTTACGTCTACTATGTAAGGAGCGGGATGAAACCATGGGAGAACACTAAAAAAGGTTGTGTTCTATTAAGTTTCTCAAAGTGTACAGGGATGTGGGACTCCTTATAAAGCCCCACCAATATTGTCGAGTCCCACCAACAAGGAATATAGAAGTAAAGAAAGTAGTGTAATTGGATGCTGGAGAAATCCAATTACCCATCTAATATATACTCTAACACTCCCCACCAAGTTCGAACTGAGAAAGTTGCAGCTTGTTACAAAAGAAAATACACAACTCATCTTCACTCAATACATAGTTAAAGGAGCTGGGAGGAGACGACCTGCTCGAAGTAGTCATTGCTAGGAGGAGACCCGAGGAGAAAGTCACGCTAGGAGACTTGTGCCTAGAGTGAAAGCTTGGTGAAGAAGGCCGGTAGGCAGTAGCTAAGCTAGAGTGTAGATCTTCATGCATTCAATTGACGAGCAGTGGAAGTCTGAGATGATCCCAAGTAATAGTAGAAGTTCATACAATGTTGATACCAGATATCAGAAGTAGAGCAGTCATCTCCCATACAAAGATCTCAAGAGTCAAGAGTGGGCCTATCCTGTATGAAAACTCTAAGAAAGAGCTTATCCCATAAGGAAGTCATCATTGCTTTTCTCATGTAAGGACCTCAAAGTGTGAGTCTCTCTCATAGAAGGCCATATCGCGATATATCGGCGATATATCAGTATCGACAGGTGACTGATATATCGCCGATATGGTCGATATTTGGCCTTCCAAGGCTATTTTATTCACAAACTCGATTCGATATCGGCGATATGGCATCGATATATAGTCGATATATCGACGATATATCGTATCGACATGGTACTGGTACCGATACCGATATGACCTTCCATGTCTCTTATATAGGAACCCCAAAGGTCAGACCTCATTCTGCAAAGCCATGAGCATATGAGGAATGACATAATACAAAATTTATGCTGGGAAATCTCAAATAGAAGAATAAATATGCCCTATTTTCACTCCCTTTTTTCCCATACTTGTCGGAGATATAAGGATAATCGACCAAGTTGGGAGACGAAGTGGGAAAAACAAAATACCTCCACTTTTTTTTTCATTCTCTCCCTTTTTTTAACAATCACAATCACCTCCCTCTTTTTTTAATCAATTTTTTGTACAACCATCCCCCCACCTTTCTTGGTTGTCCATTCATTTACCATTCCCACTCCATTTTTGGTATATTGCTCTTGTTGGACTCAATTAGGCCCAAACACACAAAAATAAGAACACATGGAGGGCTTCTTTTCATTTGATGCTATGATTCCCCCTTGGGGAGAACACATCACCGTCGCCACCTATGGTTCCATTGAGGAACCCCCTGCTCTCATCGTTGTCTCCAATGGATTAAGCTAGTTGCCCCTAAAAGCCAACCATTTGTCGCCATAGGGGCCTTATACTGTTACTACCTTGCTGGAGAGAGACGCGTTGCACCGCCACCATGGATTGCCATCTAGCGTTCCCCATCATCGTTGAATGCTTCCCTCTTCCTGGTCGAATTGGGTTATGGGGAACCATCACCGACGACGTAGAGATGCCTAAGTCAAGGCGTTAAAATGGCAAGAGGGCACAACAAAGGTATGTGATTCCTTGGATTTCATAGCTGCAGAATGCCTCGACCATATGGTGGCATTGATGCTGCTCCGACCACCACCTACAGGGTATGCTCATGGCTACTTCACAACATGCGCCACCTCACAACGTTGCCACCATTCTTCTTTTCTTCTCATGCGAGACATGTTGTTCGCTTCCGGTTGATGTGCAATCCTATTATTATTGCATCTAATGACCTTCTCCCCCTCTCATGTGTGTCTTCGAGAAAGTAGGGTTCCAACCTGGAACCATTATGATTGCCTTCTCTAAATATGACTCGCTCTTGTGCGATGCTAAGGTGTTGATGCAACAGACCTCAAACATGACTATGGCACCTCTTCAGAACTCGCGCAGTAAACACCGAGAAACAAACTCCATGAAATTTGAGAAAAAAATCAACATAACTAATAAAATACATCTTCAAATATGATTCCAAAATCAACTTGTGCTAATACCATGTTGAAATATAAGAATATATTATGTAGAATCAAAAGAAAGAAAAAAGTTGATTTTACATGGAACCTTACTCCATAAAGAGCGGGATGAAATCACGGGAGAATGCGATAAAGATTATGTTTTTTCCATTAAGTCTCTGAAAGAATACATGGGGTGTAGGGCTCTTTATATAGCTCCACCAACATTGTAAAGCCCCACCAACATGCTATATGGGGCTTAAGAGAGTAGTGTCATTGGATCCTTGAGAGATCCAATTACCCATCTAATACATACTTTAACATTTGTAATGCTCGAACTCATCTATTGTTGAGGAAGACTTATCTTGACAACTTGTTGGGTTCGAGCTCAATTGGATAGGTTAACCACCTAAAATTCAGTTTAAATTGTCAAGTAGGAGACCTCCACTCTTCGAACCCATAATCACTAGTGAATATTTTATGTGACTATGTTAGAGGTGTTACAATAGTAGTGAAGTTTCAATACATAATTGCATATAATCATATCTTTCACTATTACAAAAAAACACAGTAGTCACAATATCCACTCTAGGCATTGTTGTGCTTAACATCGCACCCGCCACAAACGCACAAAATGACCTCCATCACTTCTTAGTTCATTGTATATTCCCTTATCTCAATTATTCTTATCTTTTCCACATCAAGCTTAATTCTGGCAAAGACCAACTTGATATTATGACAACTACGGCAACAATCTTTCCAAAAATCTCTTATTTACTTTTTTTTCAATACATTGATCCAATGACCATTGGGTGGTGGGGGTTGGAGGGGAAGGGGGGCTAGCACTACTAATCCAAAACATTGTTGTAATAGTTTCCCGATTAGATCGATCGGTCAGTCCGACTACGTTATTTAGTGGGAGTGACCACAGAATAACTATGATTGCTTAATTGGCCCACTATTAAATAATAATATTGTATTATTATTTTTTTATTTTTCATACTTTAATGGAAAGTAAAAGTTAGATCTCTACAATTTGATTGCAATTCACCTGGTAGTTTTATCTTGTTAATTAATGTAATACATGTATAAATACATAAAATTTTATGTAATAGACATAACTTTTATATTATAAGTAATTAGAAATACTTAATGGATATTTTCGATTAATAACCTGAATTCCGCCTATTCTTTATTCAGTGATCTTTTCAATTGAATACCGAATACTAACACTTGTAACACTGATTCAAAAGAATGGAAGAAACCCTCTCATGAGTCATGACAAAACTTCAACAATTAACTCCATGAATAGACACTGCTAGCATCAAATCTGTGGAGTTTAGATCCACTTGGACTCTTTGAGATGTAACAAACCACTTCTTTGTTTATTTATCTAAGAAATCCAAGGAAACAAAGAATGAGGGCGGGAAAACTTTTCTCTCCTTTATTAGGTCTCACACGTCTGAAAGAATATCAAAATCTACAAACTTCACGAACCTATGTGGCTGATTGTGGTTGTCTAAACCGTAAACAAAGCCCGAAGCCCTGCTATCTATGACATACATACTTGGTAATAAGCAATTTAGATGACTAACAAGGAATTTCTTTAAAGCAATTTCTACTCCACCAAAAAGATTAAATGCAACACCTTCCTAAAGAATATATAAATAATGAGTCTTTCCCATTTTCACATTAAGTGCATTTAATCGGATAATAAGAAGATTCTTCTGTGTCTAAAGTAAACCTATTTTAGGTCTTTTAGGTGGTACCTGTCATTTTTTTCCTTGTTAGAGTTGAGGATGAGAAAGAAATCGCAATGCAAAAAGGCAGCAAGATACCTCTAGCATTTTGGCCTATTAGAAGGAAATTCCTCGATTTAGATCATTGAAGAACTATAACTTGACATATACTTTTTTTCCCATGTCTGTTTGAAATTGAAACACAGAATCCAGCCACGTGTACAAAATTATACATCTGAACACTGCAATAACATACAAGATACAATCACAAATATAATATGCAAATACCATGAGGTACTTGATGATGTGAGTATTCTGTTGACTTTGATACACAGTTTACACGTCAACAAAAAAGATGTAATAAGCCTTCTCCCACTATAAATAGGGTCGGCTACATGGTTTCTTGCTCAAATCCATGTTAAAAGATTCGACTATTTTTTACATTGGCCGTCGACTACCTGACGCAACCCCTGCAAGAGTGGGATTTGAATCCTGGTCTTTTGTGTGGTAGACACACTGTACTACCACTGGACCATTAAGTGGGTACAAGACACGTGAAAATTTGGAATGAGAATCCATTTGAATGGTCTGATTGTGGAGTGTGTTTACCACTTAAAGAACTAGGATTCCAATCTTAAAATTAGAAACTGAAAAAAAGGGAGGTTGTTATAATGCAACTGATGTGGCTGAACTTCGCCAAGGTCAAATCTCATGCAACATACTTCTTTTTTGCAAGCAGAGAAGGTTAATTACTAATTTTAAGAAAGAAAGAATGCAATGTTATGTTATGTATTATACTTGGTATATGGATATTGGGTATGGGTACGTTCACCCGTTGACCCTACAAATACCATACACACTCCACCGTTAAGTGGAAAATAAGAAAATCCAGCCACATGTGTGCGCTAGCAGCGCTAGGGCATCTCTTCTCGTGATCTTACTATACGTTGAGAAAAGTTTCCATGTAAATCACGAAGTTCATGAGTGTGTTTGTTGGATTGTTTATTTTTCCACAAGGTATTAGAGCCACCATTTACTGGCATCTACACAATTGTTGGGTCGTTCGAGACTTTTGTCCTTACGTCAAGGTCTCCTACACGTGGGTCGATGGAAGTTTTTTGTTGGGCAACCGACCACGATTCATCCTCCTTGTGATCTAGCCTATCGATAACTAATCGTCTTAACCAATCAAGTGTGTTGCATTGATCGATGGTACAATCTTCCATCAACCTCATGTTTAGGTGATTTAACGCGTAGATTGAATTACCAACAAGTTTTTTAAAAGGTGATCCGTGATTGAATTACCTACCACAAGTTGATAAGTCGAGATTCTTTATAATTGTTGTGTGATCTGATATATCACCTTCTCCAAATTGATCGATCGTGTTTCCTCCTTGCTCGCTCTGTGAATGATCACCCCTCCCCTCCCTCAAATTTATTGATCGATCACCTTAGTGTTACGCTTATGGCTGACGATAAGCTTGATGTTGGTGTTGAGATTTATAATATGAAGACTGATTGATTGTGTACTAGTGGAGAGGATTTTTGACGTGATTGATATCCCTTATGACTTTTGATTGGTAGAGAGTTGATGGGTTGGATTGTTGATACGTCTGATCTCCCTCATGCATCCTGATTGGCTGAGAGTTATTGGATCGGATTGCTGAGATGCTTGATCCGCCTCATGCATCTTGATTGGCTGAGAGCTGTTGAGCGAGATTGTTGATATGCATGATCCGCTCCATGCATCCTGATTGGCTGAGTTAATGGTAGGGATCGATGAATATAAATGGTATCCTTTGTTATAGTACAAAAGGCGCTCGGGCACCACATATTATATCCCAAAATCATTCAAGCAACGATAAAGAGAGTGTAATGCGAGCAAGTAGAGGACGCACATTGCTTTTTTTCTATTTATGCGATTGTGTGTATTTTCCTTTTTATCGTGGTTTCATTTGTGTGGTGCTTGATCAGATTTGTCCCCAACAAGTAGTATCAAAGAAAGGTTAGGAGATCAACCTCAATATAAATGGCGGAAGAATCAATGATCAAGATCGAGAAGTTCAATGGATCGAACTTCGCATTTTGGAAGATGCAGATCAACGATGTTCTGTACCAGAAGGATCTATACCTTCTGGTCGAAAGGAAAAAGCCAGAAGCCATGAAGGATGAGTGGAATGTCCAAAACTAAAGCCTCTAGGAGCAGCAAGGATCAACCTTGCTCTATTGGTGGCTTTGAATATAACAAAGGATACGACGTCGGTAAATCTTTTCAAAGAACTTGAAAATATGTACGAGAAACCACTACATCAGATAAGGTGTATTTGATGAAGAAGCTTTTCAATCTATAAACGAGTGAGAACTTCGTGGTAGCTTCATATTTGAATGATCTGAACAGTATCATCAACCAGTTAGAGTCTGTGAAGATCGTGTTTAATGAGGTAAAGCCATTTTATTTCTTTCTAGTTTACCTGATAATTGGAATGAATTAATTGTAGCAGTTACCGACTCCTCTGGCTCAGCGAAGTTGAAGTTGGAGGATGTTGTTGGACTTCTTCTTGGAGGAGAGGCACGACAAAAGACGACTGGAGAAGAATACTTGTTGAGTTCTACCTTGAATAAAGAAGGAAGACGAACGAAGAGCTACAAGAACCAAAAATCATTTCAGAGGAAAGTCACCAAGAGGAAGATCCAAAGTCGGTGGTCTGTTAGAATTACAATCAAAAAAGGCATTACAAGACAAAATGCAAGGCTCCAAGAAAGCAGAAAGGAGAAAATGGAAAAGGTAAGAATACTATAAATCTTACCGATGATGAGGATATCAATGCCTTGATATGTACTGAAGTTGCTCAAAATGAGTCTTGTATTGTGAACTTGAGTGATTCATTTCATACCACCTCACAAAAGGACGTCCTCCATAATTATGTGAAAGGTGATTTTGGAAAGGTGTAACTAAGAGATGATGAATGCTACAACATAACAGGAAAGGGAGACATTGACATCCTCCAACCTAATGACAATGTCTTGACATTGAAGAATGTTAGACATGTATCCAATCTAACAAGGAATCTCATATCTATTGGACAACTATCAAAAAGTGGTATGGTGGCATCACTCGATGCAAATCCGTAAAAGTTGTCCAAGGATCATTGATTCTGGTTCGAGGTAAGAAAGAAGGAACCATGTATATTGCATCAAGCGCATATGACAAGATAAATATTGCATCATCTGGGTGTGATGTTAGCAATTGGAATAGACAACTTGGTCACATGAGAAAAGTGGGAATGAAGATCATGCAGAAGAAGAGAAAGTGGATAGGATTGCATATTATTGATCTAGACTTCTGTGAAGATTGTATCTTAGGAAAGCTGAAGAAAGTCGGTTTCACAAAGACTGCACGAATACAAAAGATTGAAAGATTGGAGCCGGTTCATACTGACATATGGGAACAATCTCAGGTACCATCCTTTGCGAGTCTTACCATTATTGTAAAAGTCAGCCAACTAGGCTAACTAGTCGAGACGGGGGGTAGCCGACTCGACTAGGTCCTAGTCGGTCAACCTGACTAATCGGGCCGACTACTCGATCGACTTTTACATAGAGCTTTTTTTATTTTATTTTTTTAAAGCAAACTTATTCTAATATGCTTAATGTTATATTCAAAGTCAATTATTTTTTTGTTTCATTATGACAGTATAGAAAATGTACAAATCTATGCAAAGATATAAGAATATATGTATAAAAAAATACTTATATATTTAAAATAATTTAAAAATAATCAAAACCGGCTAATTGCCGACTAAATCCAATTAGTCACCTGATTGTCAATTAATCCTTATTCAGTGAACCCGCCGACCGAGTACCAACTACCGATTTCTACAACCTTAGAACTTATTATTACATTGCTTTCATTGATGATGCAACTAGAAAATTGTGAGTTTATTTTATCAAATATAAATCCGATGTATTTAAGATTTTCAAGATGTCGAAGGCTTTTGTTGAGAATGAGATAGGTTTAAAGTTGAAATGTCTCAAGTATGACAATGGGGGGGAAATATTGTAGTGAGGAGTTTGAATCCTATTGCATTGAACGAGACCATGAGATTTTTTTTTGACGCTCAAAAAAGGGGGAGACACTCAGAGGTGTTCGCCCCAGTTTATTAAGATAAAGGAGAGAAGAACTTACAGTGAGTAAAAGGAAAGCAAAATAAAAAGGTAGATGATATCAAGAGAGATATCATCCGACCCCCGAACACCGCTACAAAACTGACCAATCAATACAAAAGCGATTTGTTGTGATACAAATATTTTCCTTATAAAACCTCTGCCCAGCAAAAAGTGTTTCGTTTCTTCCCAGCTAGATACTCCAAAGGCGCGCAATGGGAACAAGTCTTTCCTCCCTCGACCGATTTGCAGCGTTAGATAAGCTCTCCCAAAAAGCTTCAAGAGTAGAGAGATTCAACCACTCCACGTCATCCCAAATGGCACGCACCTGGACGCACAGAAGGAAGAGGTGCGCGGGTGTCTCAACTTCCGTACCACATAGTCCGCATAATTGAGAAATATGAGGGAAAATCGAAGCACAGCGATCGCGGGTAAGTAATCTTCCACGCCGCAGAATCCACAAAAAAATACCAACCCGTTCAGGGAGCCTCATGCCCCAGATGAGCTTGCAGTGACTGAGCAAGGACGCATCCGAGCCCGCGGCGACGGGAAGAATAGAGAAGTACGCCTTCCGCGTACTGAAGGTCCCCTCCCTCCAGGCGAAATGATCACGGCCCCCAGAGGGCGTAGGGGCGTTGACAAGGAGATCCATCAGATTAGAGAAGTCACGCAGCCGCTGATCGGAAAGATTATCCACCAATAAAGGGCACCAGCACCCATCGCACCAGCACGAAGCCACAGAAGCAAATTTATCTCCTGCCAATGCAAATAATCTAGGAAAAAGGTTCATGAAGATTACCATTTCCAGACCAATCCATCGACCAGAAGCAGAAAGAATTCCCATCGTCAAGGGACGGCTTGAACAAGGACCGGTTATTGTTAAACGCAGAGAAGACATCGTGCCAAAAGGAAGGAGTAATTCCCTAAGCGCGCCCGCCAAAAGCGGACGCAAAAGCATTCCCCGCCGCCATGCGGAGGCACCGCACCAAGAAGCAATCATCCCGACCCAAAAGCCTAACCGCCCATTTGAGAAGCATAGCATCGCGCACCACCGCCAACTGCCGAACGCCCAGGCCCCCCTCGCGCTTTGGACGCGAAACATCATCCCAACCCATCAAATGGATCCCCCTTCTGCCATCGCCATTCTTACCCCAAAGAAAGGCCCTCATGCATTTTTCTATACGCTCCCGGATCCCCTGAGGAAGGCCGCGAGCGGATAAGAAATAGATGGGTATTGCAGAGATTACCGATTTAAGAAGAACCAAACGCCCCCTCGTGAAAGCAGCGACGCGCGCCAACCCGCCAACAGGGATTCCACCTTCTCCACCACCCGCTGATAATCACGTAAGCGAACACGGCCCACCGAGAGTGGCAAGCCAAGATACTCCAGCGGGAGACCACCAAGGGAAGAGACCAAAGCAGAGGAACACTCCGCAGCCTCCGACGGCGACAAAGCAAAAGGCACCACCTTCGACTTGGCCCCATTGATGCGAAGCCCCGACATCTCGCAAAAAAGTTGGAGCGTAGTGGCCATTCCCACAGCCTGAGGTCGATCCCCCTCGATAAAACATAAAGTGTCATCGGCAAATTGAAGGAGGGGAATATGAAACTCGCCAAGAGAGCATCCGCGCGTAAGCCCCGCGTCGGCCACGCCATGGATCATACGCGGCAGCACATCAACCGCCAGAACAAATAGAACAAGACCATGAGATTGAAAACAATCCCAAGAAAGCTCGGACAAAATAGTGTTGTTGAATGCATGAACACGACTTTTCTAGAGCGTACAAGAAACGTGGGGATACATGCAGATCTACCCAAACAACATTGGGTCGATGCAGTGAATACAACACTACGACATCACACCTAATCAATCGAGGTCAACGTACTGCATTAGGTGGGAAACTTCCAAAAGAAAAATGGACATGAAAGGAGGTAATACTTTCTCATTCACATGTATTTGGATGCACAATTTATGTTCACATTGAGCATGGAGATGGAGGAAAGCTTGACGCTTGACCCCAAAGCAAAGAGGTGCATCTTTGTTGGTTATGGTACAGATAATTACGGATATAGACTGTGCAACTTAGAGAACAAGAAGACAGTCAAAAACATTGATATTATATTCAATGAGCCTTCCTTGTACAAGGATGGACTGACAAAAATGTGGAGTTTGGCGAAACTCTTGAACAAACCACGTCACAACCAAATGATGAGAATGTGCAACACATCCCACAAAATAATCTGCAAACTCCGGTGTTACGGAAATCTTCCAGAATCAACAAACCATTATAAGGTATTCATTTTCCTTGATATACTTATTACTTATTGATAATGATGAGCTCGAATGCTTTGATGAAGCGCTACAAGATGAGACAAGAAAGCAATGGGAATTAGCCATGGATGATGAGATAGATTCCCTCATAAGCAATAAGGCATGGGATTTAGTCCCACTACCGAAGGGAAAAAAGGCTATGCACAATAACTAGATGTATATGGTGAAGGAGGAAGCTGATGGTACCGTTACAAACAAGGCTCGACTAGTGACAAAGGATTTTCAGTAGAAATCAAGATTTAATTTCACATAGATCTTTGCACATGTTGTAAAGGTCTCAACCATAAGAGTGATACTGAGTAATGTAGAATCTACATTTGGAGCAGGTGGATGTTAAGACGGCATTTCTCCATAGACATCTTGAGGACATCTACATGCAACAATCAAAGGGCTTTGTAGCTACTTGAAAAGAAGACATGGTATGCAAGCTCACAAAAAACCTTTACAGCTTGATGCAGGCATGGGCTTAAATTTCGCCAAAATTCGGCCGAATTTCGGTCGACTTTCGGTTTCGGTAGGTGACCGAAATTCGGCCGAAATGGCTATATCGGTCGAAATTTGGGGGGGTCTAGTTCAAAAAGCCACCGAAATGACCGAAATTTCGGTCGAATTTCGACCGAAATTTCGTTTCGGTCCCTCACACCGAAACGAAACCGAAATCCGACTTTTAAGGCCTTGGATGCAGGTACCAAAGCAATGGTACAAAAAGTTTGATGATTTCATGACAAATACGGGATTCCGCAAGTATCGCGTTGACCATTGTTCCTAGTTCAAGAAGCTTGGTATATCTTACATCATTCTATTGTTGTACATTGATGACATACTTGTTGCAAGCTCTAGCAAGGAAGAAATAACAAATCTCAAGGTAATGTTGTCCAAGGAGTTTGAGATGAAGGATCTAGCTCCTGCAAAGAAAATCTTCGAGATGCAAATTAACAAGAACATGAAGAACAAGCTGAGATTGTCCTAATCAGAGTACATGGAGAAGGTTGGAGAGGTTTAATATAAAAATACAAAACCTACTCAAACACATATAGGGAGCCTCTTCAAACTTTCAAAGGAGAAGAACATGTTACGAAAGAGGAGGACGAGTATATGTCCAAAGTACTGTACCAATCTATTGTTGGTAGTTTGATGTACATAATGCAAAAGATCAGACACCTCTCAAGTAGTAGGAGTTGAGCAGATTCATGGTGAATACTAACAAGGAATATTGGGAAGCTGTGAAGTGGATTCTACGATATTTGATAGGAGATATCGATAGTAGAAAAGCATAACAATGCATGTCTTTACTCTGAGCAGCGGAACCATTAGTTGGATCTCTAAGCTCCAGAAGATAGTGACCATCTCGAGCACATAAGCAGAATATGTGGCGGCAACAGAAGCTTGCAAGGAAATGATATGGTTGAAGGGTCTGATTAAAATAATGAATAAAGAAAGTGAAGATTGTTAATTATTCAACGACAGTCAACGTGCAATTCTTCTTGCAATGAACCTTTGTTTTTTTCTCGAGGGCTAAGCACATTGATGTGAAGTGCCATTTCATTCGGACGCATCTACAAGATGGATAATTTGAGTCAAGGTTCACAAAGTCAGTATGGGTATTCGTTCAGTCATGCGGTCTGAAGCGAGTAAGCAAATATGCGGAAGTATATGCAGACTATACGATTTGTATTATTTTAACTAAATATTAAAGAAATATATTTAATTATGGTGTCAACGAACAAAAAAAATCTACATGCTTCCTAAAAATTCCCTCACATGCTTTTAAAATTCCATCTAAAGATATCAAAACACAGCCTATTCATTTTGTGCACAGCCTATTCAAAAATCCATCTCCAACCTATTTAAAAATTGCACAACCTTAAAATTTGCACAGCCTATTGAGTATTGATCATGTGGTTTACTCAATAAATTGATTTCATGCTTTCAGTAATTCCACCATTCATTGATTTATTCCAGCATTTAAACAGATAGTGATGGACAATACTGATATAGTCATTCCAGCATTTTGTGATTTATTCATTGTGAACTCTCCTATATCAACAAGCACAAACTCAACAAAGTAATCTTATTTCCAGACAAGAACAATACATTCAGACTAAACCCATTTCCAAGAACCATTTCCACATCACATTCCAAACACGTGACAAATCAAACTGAAGATCAGAACCCCAACATGAGCATAGAGGAGGCACAAAGCAGAGAATCATGTGAAAGGGTTCTTGGTGGGGTTCTCTCCCAAATTCCCATCGCTTAGTCGGATAATTGGATCCATAAACGGATCCAATTAAATGGTTTAACCAGGAACCAACCCATAACCACCCAAATTATGCAGATGTGGATGCCTAGGCAATATATGCAGCTCGATTAGGCATTGGATCCACATATGGACTGCATATTAAGTATGCGCTTCGGGAAGGAGACCGAATACACATACGTGGTCGCATATGCAACCGCACAGATTGCATTTATGAATACTAATTTGAGTTGAAGAAGATCCACACATTAGAAAATACTTCTTATATGCTCACCAAGTCCATGAAGATAGAGAAACTAAAGACAAGTTTAGCATCTATTAGACTTCAAGCATACAAGATACGGGAAAGCTCACGCCATGATTATTGATGATGATCCAAGTATGGAAGCTGTAACATGTACCATAAATCAACCTTCAAGTGGGAGATTGTTGAGATTTAACCTATGAAGATTATTTAGATGAGTACTAGTTGAGAGGATTGTTGATGTGGCTGATCTCCCTCATGGTTTCCGATTAGTTTAGAGCAGATAGGCTGGATTGCTGACAAGGCCTTAAATTTCGGATTCCAATTTCATTTCGCTCTGCAGTGAGAATTTTAGGTGAATTTTGTTGGAATTTCCTTAAAGACTTTAAATATTCTAAAGTTGAGTTTTTCTCCAAAACTAAGGTTTTAAATATTCCAAAGTCAATAAATAAAATAGAAATCCATACTTATTTGTAAATAGAAGTGTAAATATAAATTCTAAATTAGTATTATCATTATAATCATCGCAGATGTTGATATGTAGAGCAACGTGTTGCGACTTCCGTACAGTCGCAATTGTATGCTAAACTTGAAGTAAAAGCCAGGATAGTCACCGCTTCAATAAGAATGAGGTGACGTATATAATTGTTGGAACAAAAATGATTATTCAATAGTATAGACCGAGGGCTCTCTTATATAGGAGAATAGACCTTCGGATAATTACATGATACGTACCCAGAGAAAATATGATTACATAAAATAGACAGAGAAAGATATTTATCTTAACAGTCCCCCTCAAGCTGGAGCATATATATCTATCATGCTCACAGCTTGGAACGACACTTCTGAAATGGACTTCGAGATAGAGCCTTGGTGAAAATGTCAACCGTCTGATCTCCTGTTGAAACATAAGAGGTGGATATGAGCTCTTTCTGTATCATGTCCCGAGTGTAATGACAGTCTACCTCAATATGTTTCGTTCTCTCATGAAATGAAGGATTATTGGTGATAAATAATGCAGCTTGATTATCACATAAAAGTTGCATAGGAAGAGGAACTTCAATGGTAAGATCAGTCAACACAGATCTAAGCCACATCATCTCTGCACTCCCTTGTGCCATGGCCCTGTATTCAGACTCTGCACTCGATCTAGATACCATTGTCTGCTTCTTGCTTTTCCATGAGACAAGTGAGTTTCCAATAAAAATCGCAAAGCCTGAAGTAGACTTTCTGTCTATGGGGCAACCTGCATAGTCAGCGTCTGCACAAGCTGTCACCTCAAGGGATGCATCCCTACTGAATAAGAGACCCGAACCAAGTGAGTTCTTTAAATATCTCAAAATCATATAAATGGCATCAATATGTACCTTTCTGGGCTGCTCCATGAACTGGCTAACTTTGCTTACTGCAAATATGATATCTGGTCTGGTGATAGTAACATATAAAAGCTTCCCAACCAGTTCTCTATATCTCCTACTATCTACTTCCTCAGTATCATTATCATACAATTTCATATTAGGATCCATAGGAGTAGTAGCAGGTTTGCATCCTGTCATACCTGTCTCTGAAAGGAGATCCATCACAAACTTCCTCTGAGTCATCACTAGACCACGTTGGTTCCTGGCAAACTCTAACCCTAGGAAGTAACGTAGAGTGCCAAGGTCCTTAGTCACAAACTGTTGACCTAGGAACTCCTTGGCTATCCGAATGCCTTGGGCATCGTCCCCTATAACAATAATGTCATTTACATAAACAAGTATAGCAACCGTACCTTTCTGTGTCTTCTGAACAAAAAGTGAGTGGTCTGCAGTGGACCTCACAAAGCCGTTGTGCTCAATCAACTCCGATAGCTTTTGGTACTAAGCTCTTGGACTTTGCTTCAGGTCATAAATTGCCTTGTGTAGCCTGCACACCTTCTGAGACTCCCCCTCAGCAGCAAACCCAGGTGGCTGCTATATGTAAACTTCCTCCTGAAGATCCCCATATAGAAAGGCAGTCTTCACATCAAGCTGATATAACGGCCAATCTCATGAAATTGCAACAAAAAGTAGAATTCGCAGTGTCGAATGTCTCTCCACTGGAGAAAAAGTGTCCTGATAATCCACCCCATACGTTTGGGTGAAACTCGTGCCACAAACCTTACCTTGTAGCGATCTACACTGCCATATGCATTTAGCTTGACGGAAAATATTCATTTGCAACTTGCAATCGACGCACCTTGTGGTGCAAGTACAACACTCCACGTCCCTCGTGATCGTAAAGCTGCCATCTCTTCTTCCATGGCAAGGCGCCACCTGTTGTCCTGTAACGCTTACATATATGTACGTGGTATAGTAACCACAGAAAGTCCCACTACAAACCTCATGTACTCGTCTGAAAAAAGTCCCACTACAAACCTCATGTACTCGTCTGAAAGGTGATCCAAAGAAACATGTGAAGCAAGTGGGTATGTGGCACACTTACGTCGAGGCTTCCTCAGGGCAATAGGAATGTCCATATCAGCATTGTCTTTTGGGCCCAAGTCATCCTGTGTATCATGTAGATCTCCAGTACCATCAGTAGAAATAATGTTATCATGACATACCTGAGACACGTTGGATGATGTGGATGGCCTATGAGCAGAGGAGCTAGTAGAAGACCTGTGAGTGTAAACAAGAGGCAAGAATCTCGGTTGGATAGCTGGAGGTGGAGGTGGTGGCGGTGGAGGAGGAGATGGTGGAGGCTGCTGAGGTGCGACACGTGGTTCATATGGTGGAAGAGACGGAGGAGGAACAACAACATCCTCCCCAGAATTGGTATTGGATAACATGTCACCTGTAGGAGAGAAATACATGATGGATTCAAAGAAAGTAACATCAGCACTCACATAATACCTTTTGCCCACAATATCAAAATATTTATACCCTTTTTGAGTACAAGAATAGCCAACAAAAACACACTTCAGAGCCCAGGGTGAGAGCTTGTCACGACCAGGAGTGAAATTATGGACAAAAGCCACAGAACCGAAGACTCTGGGTGTGAGAGAACAGTTCCTTCTCGGGAAACGCAATCAAGAAGGGAACCCTCTCTCCAAGAATTGTGGACGGCATGCAATTCACCAGATAACAGGCAGTGAGAACAACATCCCCCCAGAAAGAGTGAGGGGTGTGACTTTCTATCAACAATGTACGTGTGACATCAAGAAGGTGACGATGTTTGCGTTCAGCCACACCATTCTGTTGTGAAGTGTAACTGCAAGAAGTTTGATGAACAATTCCGAGTGAACTGAGAAATTCAGACAAATGTAGTGTTGAGAATTCCAATGCATTATCCGTACGAATGAATTTGACATTGGCAGAGAAAATATTCTTGACTTCAATAAGAAAGGTTCTAATGATAGGACCTGCTTCAGACTTATATTTTAAAAAGAACACCCAAGACAATCTAGAATAATCGTCCACAACAACCATATAAACCTATGCCCCTGATGATCAGGGACACGACTCGGACCTCAAATATAAAAATGAAACAACTCAAAGGACAGACTACTATGACGACTCGGACGAGTCGGAAAGGATGATCGATGATGCTTCCTAAGCTGACAGGCTTCACAATCCAAGGCGGTACGAGGAGATATCAGTGGTAGCACATGACACATCTTCTGTAGAGGAAGGTGGCCAAAACAGAGATGCCATATGAAGGGTGAAACGGATCCAGAGGGAATAGTAGCAATGCCAGCACATGATGGTATAGCAAGCTTATACAAGCCTCTCTGCTCACAGCCATGACCAATCATCCTGCCAGTCAGTATGTCCTGAAACACGAACGAAGAGGGATCAAAGATGGCACGACAATGTAAATATTTCGTAAGCTGACTAATGGACAAAAAGTTCATCTGAAAATAAGGAGCAAATAAGACATTCTAAAGGTGCAAAGAAGGGGCTATAGTAATCTCCCCCTGACCAACAATGGGTAAGCGAACCCCATTGGCAATGACAACCGATCTGCTAGGTAATAGTGCTATGTATGAAGTAAACCGTATCTTGTCGCCACACATATGATGGGATGCCTCAGAATCTATAATCCAATCTGTCAGGTCTGAACATGTAGTACTGGTAAATGCATAATGGATACCTGATGAATTGGACGACGCCCTTGCAGAAGCTATTGCATCTATGGATCCTAGAGACGAAGACGTAGGAGTAGTCATCTCATGAAGTCTGGAGACAATATCATCAAAGCGAGTATCTGGAGGAGGTGCAGAGGAAGCATCAGTCTGCTCAACAACACGTGCAGATGCTGGATAGCCATGCTTTTGAAAGCATGTCTCCTCATAGTGACATGGACGATGGAAATGCGAACACGGACCACGATGTTGGCCTCCCTCTCTACCACGTGGTCTACGGCCCCAAAAATGGGACGGCCCTCCTCTACCTCGAGTAGCAGCCATAGCAGAAGGAGTAGTCTGTATTGTAGTCGTAGATGTAGTAGTAATCCGACTCAATCGCTTGTAGACCTCTTCCATTGGTGGAATGGTCTCTCCAGTCAGTAGTTGAGTACGAGAGGCATCGTACTCGGTCAAGAGAGGACAGGAACACCCCTGCCATTGTGGCATTTCGATAGGCATGTTGTTGCTCAGTGGTGGTGGTAATTGGCATGAAGCTGTATAAACGTTCAAACATGCCTCATAGGTAAGAGAAATGTGCATGGAGCGGTCGACCATTCTGTTTGATCGAGAAAATGTCGAACTGCAACTGAAGAATCTTGCTTTTATTTTTCGACTGCCCATATGTGCCTGCCAGTATGTCCCACATAGCCTTTGCAGTTAGTTGATTCACAATATCATTAGCGATCCCCGTGGCCAGTGTCCCGGAGAGCCATATACGCGTGTAGGCATCATCTTGTTTCCACGATGCATTCGCCCTAGTCTTGTCTGCCGGCTCGGAATCAGTTAGAATGTGCTCCTTATTGTGGCACTGCATAAGGGTACAAAACTGCATGGACCAAAGCTCATAGTTGGTTCCATCCATCTTTACTATAGGGGTCGGGCATTTGAAGGCACCAGACGAGGAGAAAACATCATCCTTGTTCTTTGACATGGTAGAAAAGAGCCAAAAACACGGAACAACTGAGGGATAAGTCACATAAGCTTGTCTACAGAATCATAGGAAGGATAGGTTGTATGTGTAGACTCATACAACCATCCCTACTTCTCACGCGAGGTCTCCAGCCCAAAAAAAGTCCTAACGTGCGCTGGACAGGCCTCCGGGAGTTGATGCGGCGCTACTGCAGTCTGTACCGACTGCCTGGAATCGTCGGGCTGCGCTTGGCGGCGCTAGAAACAACGTGGGGAGGAGCCCCGGTGGATTGCGCAGCTCCTGGTGGCAAGGGGAGATGTCGTGGTTGCGCTGGGGAGGGCGGGTCCCCTGAAGGTTGGAGCTGCGCGCAGCAGCACAGAGTACGGGCGACGACGGCGCTGAAGCTGGTGGGAGACGCCGTTCGGGGGGGGTAGGTATAGGGTTAGGGTTTTGGGGTGGGATACAGGAATATGCACTTAATTTTGGCCTCTATAGATGTTGAGAAAAATCTATATCTTTGTCTTTATTTATATTTCTCTAGTTTTTCCGCCTTCTTTATATAATGTCTCCATAGAGCCTGATCGTGGAATAGGACTTTCTTTTCACACATTCTACATCGTATCAGAGCAGCGATCCTAGATCGGAGCCTGTGACCAAACCCTAGCCCCTCCCCACTAAAACCGCCCCCTGCTCGCAGGTGACCGCACGCGCCACCTCCCTTCACGGGTCGTCGTTGCTCGAGCTCCCCTCGCGAGTCGTCGCCGCTACCGCTCGGGTTCCCCTCACGGGTCTCTAGCGAGTTGTTGTCGCCCCTCTTGGGTTGTCGTAGCCTCTCGCAGCTCGCACCCCTCTCGAGCTGCCACCGCCTCTCGCGGGCCTCTTGAGGGTTGCCGCTCCTTGTAGGCCGCCACTCATCTCGATTTAGGTCCGCTCTTGGACCTCTAGGGTGTGGCATGATCATCTAAAAACACCGTAGTCACCCAAAGGTGTCTTCAAAAAATAGAAGAGGTTGTGGTATGAGTCTACACCCACAACCATCTTCCCATATGTCAGTGTAGACATAAGACTTATTTGTTGCAGTCCCAGTCTTAGTGATAATTGTCATCATGGTTGACAACAAAGCTAATGTTCCATCCCTGTGGGCCTTCAAAAGTCCATCCCCCATCGTCAAGATGGATGGAACAAACTATGAATTGTGGGACATGCAGTTCGTGAATCCGATGCAGTGTAATGGCAAGAAGCACATCCTCACGATGAAGGAGCCAAGTGACAAGAGTGTGATAAATGCCTCATGGGAGGCAGACGATGCTTATGCACGTGTATGGCTATCTGGGACTGTGTCTACAGAGATAGCAAATGATATATTGAGCCAATGTGGGACATTCTCGTTGCAACATTCTATCCAGCGAAGAATGAGTCGAAGATACTGCAGCTTCAGCATAATATCTTTACGTCGAAGAAGAGTAGTCGACCCCTCCATACCCTCTACACTTCTTTGAGGGGCATGTTTGAGAGGCTACACGGCTACATTATCTTGATTGCTATGCCAGAGCAACTCAAGGCCTACAGAGATTTGTGATGACCGGGGTCTTTCTAGCGGCCCTTGATCCTGAATATGACTCAGATCGTACCCAGATTCTTACAAATGCTACCATACATCCAAAAGGAGGAGGCATATCGCAAACTGAGTAGGCTATTTATATCCTCTGATAGTAATGTGCAGTCTCAGACAACACCAACCATGGTTGCATCTTATGGTAGGGGGAACCCTACTCTGTATCGTAGTAGGGGAGGATCTTACCGTGGCAGAGGAGGGGATGGCCGACCCCGCCAGTCGTGCACCTTCTGCCACACCACTGGACACTCTAAAGGAAACCTACTATTCTAAGCATGGATTTCATGATTCTGCTAGAGTTGCTGAACAAACTTAACAGGTTGGGAGTCCTCCGATTGCTGATCAGAGATTTGACGAACTTGTGGCCATACTCAGAGAGATCATGCCTACTCCTGTATCATCTAGTTCTCCCTCAGGATTCTCAGAAATAGTTGCCTATACTGTTGCATCTTCATCAGGTATAGCATATACCTTTACCAGTTGCTACAGGCCAGATTTGTCAGAATGGATTATGGACTCAGGTGCATCCCATCACCTCTGTGGTGATAGAAGTCAGTTTAGTGCTTTCAGTCTAACTCAGCTCGGACGATCTGTTGTGATAGCAGATGGAACACATTCTCCCATTACTGGTCAGCTAACTCCTATAATGAGACTTCAGAATGTTCTTTATGCTCCTGAGTTTTCAATGAATTTATTATATATTAGTCAAATCACCAAGGACTTGCATTGTTGTGCCATTTTTGATCCGTCTGCTCTTGTGGTTCAAGACATTCTAACGGGCAAGGTGATTAGTTTGGCATTGAGCAAGGAGGTCTCTACAGATTAGTGCAATCTCCTTATACATGTGCTTCTTCCATTCGCATTGGGTCTGCGTTTCCTTACATGTGGCATCTTCGTTTTGGTCATCTTCCTTTACAGAAGTTGTGTCACGTTCTTCCTTAGATTTTCCCGCGCTCTACCTTTTAGTGTGAGGCCTGCCAGCTTGGGAAGCATCATTGGCATGCGTTCCAGAGTCATCAGGATCGAAGTAGTCATGATCTGTTTGAGTTAGTTCATTTTGATATTTGGGGTTCCAGTCGTGTCCCTGATTATCATGGGCATAAATTTTATCTCGCGTTGATATTGATGAGTTTTCAAGGTTGTCATGGGTTTCTCTTCTTAAAACAAGTATGATGCTCGTCATGTTATTCAGTCCTTCATTAATGAAATAAAGAATATTTTTTTAGCAAAAATCAAGTATATACGTTCTAAGAATACCTTAGAGTTTTGTACTAATCAGCTTGCTACATTTCTTGCATCTCATGGTATTGTCCATCAAACATCTTGTGCATATACTTCCCAACAAAATGGGGTGGCTGAAAGAAAACACCGCCATCTTCTAGACGTTATAAGGACTCTTTTGATTCAGAGTTGCGCTCCTCATTCATATTGGGGGATGTGGTTCTAAGTGCTTGTTACCTTATTAATCGCATACCATCTTCAATTCTGCGAGAAAAGATCCCGTTCTTGATTGTGTTTCCCAAGATAGATCTTTTCTCTCTCACACCTCGAGTATTTGGTTCCAATGGCTTTCGTTTATGTCCCCTGGTCTTGACACGCTCTCTCCTAGAGCTGTCAAATGTGTTTTTGTTGGATACTCCAAGACCTAAAAGGGATATCATTGCTTCGATCCTGTTCAACAAAGGTACTATGCTAGTGCTGATGTAACCTTTTTTGAGTCTATTATGTATTTCTCTCCTACAAGTGACAAGCTCATTTCTTCTGAAGATGGGGAAGAGGTCTATGCCTCTACCTCTGATCTCTACTCTACCATCTTCAGCACCTCCTCCTCCACCACCTCCTACGTCCCCTCCACCGTCGCTGCCACCTCCTCCACATCCATTCTTTCCCCAGGTTTATCAATGTCGACCTCGTGCTCATGTGCCTCACCAATCAGCATGCCCGATGTATGGTCTGAAAATTTGAGTTCTACTAATGGCAATGGTGATTTTCATGTTCAGCGTGAGGTGCAAGATGACTAAGATGCTCCATCTCCTGTGAGTACGAAAGATCTCGATGTGCCTATTGCTCTACGGAAGAAGAAGCATGCATGCACTATGCATCCTCTTGCTTCCCATGTGTCATCATATCATCTTCCCGAGGACTTTCAGAAGTTCGTTCTAGGGCTGTCAATAGTGGAGATACCACGTTCTTATCAGGAGGCGCTGCAGAGTAGTCAGTGGTGTCTAGCTATGGAAGAGGAGATGGCCGCTTTACAATCTCGCGGTATGTGGAGCGTTGTGCAAGCTCCTCTAGGCGCGTCTATTGTTGGCAGCAAGTGGGTGTTCGCTGTGAAACACCGTGCTTATGGTACAGTTGACAGATATAAGACCAGGTTGGTTGCTTGTAGGTTCACCCAAACGTATGGGGTGGACTATCAGGATACTTTCTCACTAGTTGCATGTCACTCCACGTTGCAGATTCTTATTGCAGTTGTTGTGGTACATGACTGGCCGCTTTTCCAGTTGGATGTGAAAAATGCTTTCTTGTATGGAGATCTGCAAGAAGAAGTTTACATGCAGCAACCACCAAGGTTTGTTGCTGAGGGGCGTCTAGTATGGTGTGTCGACTTTGCAAGGCTATATATGGCCTCAAACAGAGTCTGAGGGCTTAGTTTTAAAAGCTCTCAAAGTTGATTGGACAAAATGATTTTGTCAGATCTACTCCAGATCATTCTCTTTTTGTTAAGAGAACTCAGGGAGGTACGGTTGTTATTCTGATTTATGTTGATGACATTGTTGTTACTGGTAGCTATGAACAGGGTATTCAAGCAACTAAGGATTTCCTTGGACGACAGTTTGTGACCAAGGATTTTGGTAAGTTATGTTATTTTCTTGGCTTGGAGTTTGCATGCAATCAGCAGGGTATGATTATGACGCAAAGGAAGTATGTTACTTTTCTTCTGGCCGAGACAAGTATGACAAGATGCAAACCTTCTACTACACCAATGGATCCTAATGCTAGACTCTATGATGATGACTCTGAGGAGATAGATAAGAGACGGTATAGGGAGTTGGTAGGAAAGTTGTTATATGTTTTATTAACAAGCCTGACATATCATTTGATGTGAGCAGAATTAGCCAGTTCATGGAGCAACCTAGACAAGTTCATATGGATGCAGTTTGTATGATTTTAAGATATCTGAAATCTTCTCTAGGTGCAGGTCTACTTTTCATAAGAGACACGTCACTCTCAGTTACTGGATGTGCATACACAGATTATGCTGGGTGTCCCGAGGACAGGAAGTCCATTTCAGGATTCATTGTGTTCGTTGGTAGCTCATTGGTCCCATGGGTGCACGATCCAGACTATTGTGGCTCGATCCAGCGCTAAATCAGAATATAGAGTATGGCCCAAGGGTGCACGAAAATGATGTGAGTCAAGTCCATTATGATTGATCTTGCAATTAAGGTGCCTCTTCCAATACACCTCAAATGTAATAATCAAGCAGCTCTTTTCATAGATAATAATCCAGCCTTCCATGAGCGAATAAAGCACATCGAAGTTGATTGTCATTATACACGTGACTTGATCCAAAAGGGGTTTATTTCCACCACCTCCCATGTTGCTTCAGGAGAACAGATTGCAGACATGTTTACCAAGGCTCTCGCAAGGGGTCCTTTCCACCGTTGTTGTTCCAAGCTGTGCATTATAGACATATATGCTCCAACTTGAGGAGTGTTGAGAGAGTTCTATATCTTTGTCTTTATTTATATTTCCCTAGTTTTTCCGCCTTCTTTATGTAATTTCTCCCTAGAACCTTTCTCCTATATAAGAGGGTTCTAGGCTACGTGGAATAAAACTTTTCTTTTCATACCTTATACAATAGTAAAGGCAATATTTTCAAACTTTCAAACTTTCTATCTTTTGCTTCAACTCCGGTTTGTATTTAGAGATGATCTTTAAAGAATTGGCTTTTGCAAAATATTCCTTCAAACATGATTTTCTATCAAGGAATGGGAATATTTTACTTTAAAACCATTAAAATAATTTTCAATTATAAAATCCGAAATAGAACATCATTAAATTAGAAACAACCATTTTTCATGAAACCATAATTAATAACCTCAATTCCAAATACAGATTACTCTCTTGTATCATATTCTGAACCTGCAAAAGAAAGCACGATGCACTTCTCTGCATCGTATGGGTGGCGTCGACCCTCAATTGATGGTATTGCTGATGCATACCTAGGGAATTTAATGCTTCAAACACACAATTAATGTCTGACCTAAAAAAGGTCTACGGATACTCAGCATAGCATGTGCACCGCAATAACAACCTAACGAACTTAGTGGAATGCAACGATGACATATTTAAGTACTGTGCCATATGAAATCACTAAAAAAAGTCAACTTTGGTTTTTATTTGGCCTCCAACCAATCATTATAGTGGCTTATAAGAACAGGATTGACAATAAAAAAATAAGACTTTCCAATGCAGGTGCAAAGCGAATCAACTTTGATCCATGAACAGCATTTTTATGAAAAGTAGCACATGGGCAATCAAATAGTATAAGCAGAATTTTAAAGTTAAATCTGAAACAATATACCATTTAGGATAGGCTGCCCAGCATATTAACTAAGAAGAAAATATCAAGTGGGTCCTATGACCTTATTAGAAATGTAAATAACACATACAGAACCTCTGACTACTAAATACCGCAGAAATTAACAGAAAAGGACAAAAGGGCAGTCTGTGATGTCTTTTTTACCAAAATAGGAAGTGGCTATTTTATGCGGACATGATGAAATATGCATACTAAAAGAAAATCATCTAATTCTAATTTAGTTAAATAATAGCTTGTAAAGAAATCAATCATCATTACCGTGAAGCATAGAGAAGATGCTTCCCTGGCTGTGGTAGTCATAAACCATAAGCTTCTCATCTTTGGAATAATAATATGCACGGAGCTCCACCAGATTCTCATGCCTCAGCCTACCCACCATCTCCATTTGCTGCTCGAATTCTCTCTTTCCAACCCCAACATCCTTCAATCTTTTCACAACAACGGCTGTGGAATCTTCCATTATTGCCTTGTAAGCTGTTCCGAATGTCCCCTTCCCGAGAACCTCGGCTGAAGCCCTCAGCAAATCCTCGAGATCAAATGCGAATGTGCATCCCTCGAAGAACACCAAATGATTATCGTCCACCTGCCTTGATGATGTTGCAACCTTCTCTGGCGACCTAACCCACTTAGCAATATTCCCAGTGCTCACCTTCTTACCTCTCTTTCTCGAGCAATAGAAGATCAAGAGAATCATCAAAACCATCAGGGTCAGTGCAGACCCACCAATCACAATCCCCACAAGCAGATGTCCACTCAGCTTCCTTCTCAAGCTCTTATTATTGCTTCTTGTCACTGGAGGCAGATCAACCGGAGATGCCGGATTCCCGTTGATCCTATTTCCAGAAAAAGACGAACTTGGGAACCTCTGCAAGCTCCTGGGTATTTCACCATCAAGTTGGTTGTTAGATAAATTCAAAAACTTAAGATTCACCGGCTCCAAATCAGGGATCTTCCCGTCTAACAAGTTGTTCGAGAGATTCAGTGCTACAAGCTGCGTGAGATTGGAAACTATGGACGGTATGCTCCCATTAAACCTATTGAATGACAGATCCAATACAGTTAGATTCCTCCACAAAGAGAAATCCTCAGGGAGTGTGCCAGAAAATGCATTAAACTGCAACTGGAGCTCTCTCAAAGCTGTAAGTTTTAGGAGCTCAGAAGGGAATGCACCAGTGAAAGCATTTGATTCAAGATTTAATATCTCGAGGGCGGACAAACGTCCGAGCGTATTGGGTGGGACTTCACCCTTGAATCCGTAATCAGGCAAGCGGAGACTGATCACTCGTGAATCATCACTGCTGCAAGACACTCCCACCCAGCTCTGGCAAGCGGAGGTGAAGAGGCTCCAGTTCAGAGCTCCACTGTGGGGTGTTTTCGTCACGAAATCCACCAACGCATCAACGTCCTGCTGCGGGTAAGCAATCGCAGATGACACCAGAAGCAAACTCCAACTAAGCAAGACGGTTGAAACCACGCTGTTAGCACCCATTTCCTCAGAACATCTGAAACAGTTCAGCTCCTCATCACCCCTGCAAGAAACACACACAAAAACACCAACAAGATCTTGTGATCATGTATACCACCGATCAATACTTAGAAAGATCGGATTTTTACCCACGTGGTGAGGCTGCAAAGCAATACCCACCTCGAGAAATCCGACCTTTCGGGGTTTAAAGAACACCTTTTGTCGAAAACCCAGAAAAATCCTGCAACCTTGAGGTCGAAATGGGGAGCTGCGTTGACAAAGATTGGACTTTTACCTCGACCCAAGTCGCTTTGCAACGAGCAAACATTGGGTGGCACAGTACAGAGAACCCACTCGAGGCTGTTGGATCCGCTGAGAAGGGGAGTTAATGCATGAAAAAATAGGAGAAACGTAACTGGCGAGTTAAATGCCGGGGGTCATTGATTGCCATCATTCAAAAGGTAGGGGGTGGACCAAGAAGGGTAATGCACTCTTCCCCCACCATGTGGTGATGGACGTGGTTGTTGTCTAGATCTGATGGTGATGTTTGGGATTAGGGTTCCCTGGTGGTGGTGGTGGTGGGAGAGAGGGGATATTGGAGTTGGAGTGGGTAGAGAGGAAGGAAGCTTTGTGCTCTGTGCCCGAAGGAAGTTTTCTTTAGATTTCCTTCCCATAGTGATTTATGGAAAGGAAGTTAATCTTTTGTGTAATTTTAGTGCGTTGGGAATCTTGGGATTCTTGGGACGGTACTGAAGGGATCTTTGACCGGTTAACATGTAGACCCCTTATGATGCATACTTTTGAATAAAATCTGTTTGTCCAAAATCTAGAGTTAAATTTGTGTCTTATATGTTCAACCCCCATTGCTAGCTAGCTTGCAATGTCCGGAGATCATTGAAATTGGGACGAAAGCTAAGGTTCTTTGCAAATGTGGCAGTTCTCGCAGGCAAATTATTGTAAATAAAAAAGAACTCCGCATAGTCAAACAAATTTTGAAGTTAGACTTTGAACACACAATAGTGAAATGTTTGGAGAAACTAGATTCTTCTCGACAAATGATCATTGTAAAGTCAACTATGGTTACTTTTGTACTTGTATTTTAACGTTATTTTTATATCGTATTTCATAGTTATATACCATAATGTCTTTCTCTTTTTTACACTCTAAATCTTTTTTAGATTCAAATTATCTAAATTTAGTAACGAACCATAAAATAAAGGATTTTTATCAGTTGTGCCTCTCTGAGATATTGCAATTTCAGTTATGCCCCTCTTTTTTTGAAAATATCACTTGTGTCCCGGACTTCTTGCCATTCTATCACTTGTGCCCCTTGGGTTAGTGGTCGTCCATACCCAACGCAAACGGACGTTAACTTAAGGGACACAAGAATAATTAAATTAAAAAAAGGGTATGCAAAGTTATCCCATCCTCTTCTTCATCCCCTCTCGTCTTCTTCGTCTTCCTCTCCTTCTTCCTCCTCCCCAGCCCCATGCTCCTCCACCAACTCCTCTCCTTGCCCCCAGCTCCTCCTTGCACCCCTAGCTCCTCCCCTCCCCCTGTCCCCTCGCCACCTCCAACTCCTCTGAATCGCTTCCATCGACCCGAGGACATCCCCTCCCCCTTCACCACTATGCCTCCTCCTTTTCCCTCGTTCCTCCTCTCCCCCTCTGCCCCTGCGCCTCCCCCAGCTCCTCCGTGTCACCTCCATCGACTCGAGAACCTCCACTCCCCCTCCGCCACTGCACCTCCCCCTTCTCTCCCGCTCCTCCTCTCCCCTTTTGCCACCACACCTCCTCCCCTCCCCCAGCTCCTCCGCACCACCTCCTCTACCCCGAGGACTTCCCCTCCCCCTCCACCACCGTGCTTCCCCCTCTTCCACCACTACTCCTCTGCGCCTCACCCCTCTGCCCCCAGCTCCTCTACCCTGAGAACCTCCCCTCCCCCTCCGCCATTGCTACTCCTCTACGTCACCCCCTCCATCCCTTGCTCTGCCGCCCCAGTGCCTCCTCACTCCGCCCCCAGCCTCCCCCTCCTCCGCTCCCTCCTGTCCTATGCCCTCCAACACCTCACTCGCAGCTTCGAGATCATCTGCACCCAGCACCATGTTCAGCCCCGAGAGTACCCTCTTCGATTGGTCAGGCCTCCCTTTCGTCTACGATCAGGTCCATGTCAGCAACTCCTCCCATCGCCTTCGCTGCGAAGCTATCCTCGACATCTTCCATCGAGAGGGCTGCAAGATGGTCGAGATGTCCTGCGCCGAGTACGACCAGAACTTTCAGTATTGTTTAGTTAGGATAAATTTTTGATTAACTGATCCATTAAAACTCACAGAAAAATTCAATAAAATTCACCATTTGATCCGCAATGAGTGATATATCCGTGAAAATATCAAATTTTAGCAATTTAATGGTTGCATGAATGTGTAATTAAGAGAGAGAAATTATGAAGAGAAAGGAAGAAGAACAAATGGAGGAAGAAGATGGTAAAGAAGAAGTTTGGACAATTATGGCCCTCGTAACTGCATCATGGTTTGAAAAAATCATAGTTAAGTTCAACTCATTGACAGTTAGACTAACGGAGGAGCACACGTGATAGAATGAAAAAAACTTGAGGGCATAATTGACATTCTAAAAAAGAAAGGGGTATAATTGATATTAGAATATCTCTAAGGACACAACTGATAAAAATCCTAAAATAAATTCATGTAAATGGCATTCTATTGCATCGGTCATATTGTATTTTGCTTTATACTAATTCTTTTATATCCATATGTTGTGAGATGTGTGGTAACTTAATGTGAACTCGTTTGATAAAGTAAATAGATATAAAGTTTGTCTATATTTTCTTTAGAAAGAAATTCAAATATGTCCCACTGTTGGCATGGTCACTTCATCTAATCATGTTAACTTAAATGCAATTAAATATAAATTTAACATCTCTAAAAAAGTTTTGCACAATTAAAAATTAAATAACATCGAAGATTTACATAAAAAATGAGAATCCAAAGCAATAGGTGATGATTATGCAAAATAATAATAATTTAATCAACCAGAGAATTAAAATTTTACACATAAAAAATAAAGAGTATAAGATGCAAATTGAAGCTCACAACTAAATAGAGTGTATAGAATTAGAGTACATGATTTATATTGTTAAAGATGACTATAAGTGCTTTATTAAAAGACTTAAGATGTCTGGATAATCATTTAATTGCAGTAATTAGGGGTAAGTAACCGTAAATACACCATCTAGATTTACTATATGCATCTTAAAATAAATTGATCACATGAAAAAATAAACAATCATATAGATTTGAAATTAATCGATTGGTATAAAATTTAGTCGATTGAAAGATTCAATGACCTTGGAATTTGGTAATAACATTGTGAAAAATCATCGTTGGGATAAAAATTAACTGACTGGAATGTCTAACTAGTCGAATGAAAAATAGAATTATTGAGCTTGCTTACTAGAATAGATATTTGTCAATTAAGAATTTTGAGTACTTGATTAATGAACATTTTAATTAATTAAAGAAAATGGTAGTCAGCTGGAAAATTGAACCAAGGCAACCCGACACAGGCACCACTGAGCTACCAATCCCCATATTTAGCGGCTCTTCCTCTAAGAGGTCCTACTTAGTTTCACGTCGAATGTGATGTGGTGTGATTTGATTAATTCAAGCAAACTAACTCAAGAAGAGTCAAATTGAATTGTGATGTTAAACTGGTCAGGTTTCTATGGGTTCAAGGCAAATATGAAAAATACAAGGGTATGTGTGTAATTGACAAAGTTCATAGGATTGCCGTGTAGAAGATCTCGAAATAAAATAAGTAGAAACAAGATTTTTCTTTAGTGGTCTTAGTAAAAATTTTAAAAAATATTAAAAGATATAGCTTTTTATTCTGAAATTTCTCTGTTATTCAGAATAATTATCTCCTTAAACGTTTGTTATTCGAAACCTAAGAAAATAATGTATCAATTAAATTGAAATTACTGTCATTTTATGAGAACCATCGTAATTCTGATAGTTGTATATCACGTTGCAAAATGATTCTGCTTTTACAAGAAAGATGCACATGTATCTGAATTTTCTTCCAATTAGGTTCATTATTCTAGATCATAAATGGAATCATGAGGTAAGTAGATCATATTATCTAATTTGCATGACCAATGGTTTTACGAAGAGATATTGACCTCATGATACATTAAATGAAAATGTATCTTAGTTAGATCTCAGAAGGATCATGTATCTAATAATTCTCCTTTTACTAACATCCATATCTACGTCGAATATGAAAGGAACATTAATTATGCACATATAGACAAAGACAAGCTACTAAAGCCATCATTATTTTATTGATACCCCTTCTAGTCATCGATAAACCAGCCTAGGATTGGCCATCTAGACATCTACTTTGTACTTAGATTATATATCATGGCACTCTAATTATCACCCTCGTACACATGCAAACAACTATGGAAATACTATTTTCTCATATCAAATAATCCCTTATCTTTCGTTCTCCAAATATGAAATTGAATCGAGCTTGTATTTTTATTGATCAATTACTTGAAGCATAGATTTAAAAAAACACTCATTTTTTCACCTCTATTAAGGCAACAAATAAGGATTTTAACATTTGAAATTTAGGGTTTATACACATTATAAAATATCCCCAAGCTCTATTACAACTTATAGAATATCTGACTCGAATAACTGATGAATCTCCATTTCTTCACATTTATTCTATCATTTTGTCCTTAAAAATCCTAACTAATGCATGTAAAAAGACCTAATTTGTACAAATTAACTTTCACTCTTTGTTGTATAAATATTGTATAAAACATTATTTTTAATACCAACATTAAATAATAAAGAAAACAAAACAAAATAAAAAGAATAAAATACCAGAAATATTTTACGACCACAAATATTGATGCCAAGTCAAGAATTGATTTGGTCGATAAGAAATAAAGTGGGGGGGATAAGGTCCAAAAATCACATAAAGATGCCATTCTTTTATTCTTCAATAAGTCCTTTTTAGGACCTATTTTATTTTTCGTTATCTACTCATCAAATAAAGAAACATTGTACATGAAAATAATAGATAATAATCAACAACAATAACAACAAAGCCTTTTCCCACAATTAGGTAGGGGCGGTTACATGGATTCTTCGCATCCATTCAGTTCTATCGTGGGTCAATCTCGGGCTTATATCCAAAAAACTAAGATCCCTTCATATAGTCTTTTTCCAACACTTTTTGGGACGTCCTCGCCCTCTCTTAGCCATCTCAACATCCCAATACACGCATCTCCCAACTGGTGCATCAGATGACCTTCTTTGCAAATGACCAAACCATTTTAAGCGGTTTTCTCGCATCTTATCCTCGATCGGAGCTACAACAAGTTTCTTTCTGATAGCATCATTTCAAATTCGATCTTTACATGTGTATCCACACATCCACCTTAGCATTTTCATTTCTGCTACAACCATTCTCTGCACATATCTATGGCTCACAGGACAACAATCAGATCCATAGAGCGTAGTAGGTCTCATGGCTGCTTGTAAAACTTTCCTTTAATATATAAAGGAATTTTCTTATCAAAAAGAACAGTAAAGGCTCCTCTCCACTTTAGCAAGCCTGCATTTATTCTATTGGTAACATCTTCATCAATTTCCCCATCATGTTGCAAAATAAATCCCAGATATCTAAAAAATTCTCTCTTCTGAATGTTATCGTCACCAATCTTCGCCTCGATTTCGTCATCATTGCTTCCATCAAATGTGCACTCCATATATTCTGTCTTAGCCCTACTTATACGAAATCCTTTAGTCTCCAATGCATGTCTCCAGACTTCAGCTTCACATTTACTCCATCTCTAGTCTAGTCAATCAACACAATATCATGAGAAAATAACATACCAAGGTAACTAATCTTGAATGTAACTTGTCAACTTGTCCATAATCAAAGTAAAAAGAAATGGACTCAAAGATGAACTTGATGTAAACCAATGTTGATGTCAAAATAGTCAGTCTTCCCAGATGGGGTCCTTACACAAGATAAAGCCCTATCATACATATAATTTATGAGGTTCGTGTATAGGACAAGTATTTGTCTCTTCTCCAAAACTCTCCACGCATCTCTTGTGGGACATAATCATAAGCATTCTCCAAAATTATAGATAATAATGTATAGAAAAATACAAAATATATTTCATGTAAAAATAACATACAATGTACTTTTTATACTCTAAATAAAATCCCAAAATCCAAACTTCACATACGCATATCTCATAAATAAAAAATAAAATTATTTCAAAATCACCTTTAATTATATATAACCTTTAATAAGCTATGTAATGAAGGGTTTCATATTTTTGGAGTTAGTATGTGAAAGTTAGATTTTGGACCCTTATTGTATAGTTTACTTGTATTAAATATTCATTTTATTTATTCTTTATTATTTTTATAATTTTACAATTTTATTTATAATATATGTAAATATTAAAACTAGAATAAAACCATAAATAAAATAATAAAATAAAATATAAAGTACATAGATGAATATACAATACATATACCTATGTAATAAATGTATCTACTTATTTAAGTATAAATAGTATACCAAAAAATATGATAAAATATATTTTTGTATATAAAAATAAGTTATAATTATATAAAATAAGAATAAAATAGTAAAATCAAAATTACAAATAAAAATAAAATATGCAAAACTGAAAAGCGAGAGAGCGAGAGCCGCTAAATAGCGGTCTGACAAGTCAGACTCACTGTCGCTGATGCGACTGCTCAAACTTCCTCGGTCTTCAACAATTAACCCACACAATCAATCAGAGAATGAATAGCAAGGATTAAAATTTATTATACCCTACTAAAGATGTACAATGGCAAGCAAGTAGGGGTCGAACACAAGAAGCAAAGGTGTAAAGCACGGATGAAAATCCAAACCTAGGTCTAGCAAGCTACTTAGCCAATCTAAAATTTTTGTGGGTTTTTGATTTTTATTATTTTTTTATTTCTCTTTTTTTTAATTTTGTATTTGATTTTTAATTTTCTAATTTTTATATTTTATACTTTATTTTTTTTATCTTTTTTTTTCAATATTGGAAAGTAAAGGCAAAGTAATAAAAGACAAACTAAAACATTTATAAAAACGCACAAAAATACTCAAAAATTCAGAAATAAAATGTTTTTGGTATTTTTAGGGTTTTCTACTGTTTTTGTGATTTTTGGGGATTTTTCTAGGTGTTTTTGGTATTTTTAATTACTGAAATAGGGCTAAACAGTGGAAATAGGGCTGGCTGTGACAAAAATGCAAGTTAAAATTAACAAACAGCAACCAAAATCTTTCACACTATTTTTCCAATAAAAAGGACAAAATAAGGAACAAACAGGAACTGAGTTTGCTATTTTTGGATTTTTCTACTATTTTTTTATATTTTTTTGAAGTTTTTGAGTGTTTTTAAATTTTTAGTGTTTTTCTTATGAGATTTTTACTGATTTTTGGCTGGGAGTTAAAACAAACTAAAAGACACAAAATATATTTTTTTGGAATTTTTCTGGAGTGTTTTTATATTTTTTTAGTGATTTTTTTAATGCAGACAGTGCTAAAAATGACTATTTTTTGATTTTTTATAGATAATAAAATGCAATATTTATAGAAAATAAAAATATGAAAATGAACTACAATGCAACAGGACCCTACTATGATTTTTGGAGATTTTTTGGGTTTTTAGAGATGTATGCAAAAATTAGTAGAAACAAAAAGAAAAACCATGTGCGCAGGGGTATTTTAGTAATATGAGGAAAGGGCGAGGGCCTGCGTGCAATATTTCCAGAAAATATATAACTAAAAAAAGCAATTAATGGACCAAACACCAATATCAGAACCACAAGGGGAATGTTACAAAAATCCCAGGCCCACGTGCAAAGCACGCGCACCTGGGAAGGGGTGGAATAGCAATAAACCAAAAAGGCCAGGACCTGACTGCAAAAAGCACTAAAATTCTACAGCTGATATGAAAACTTTCAGGGCCAAGTTTAAATACCTAGAGTCTCGGGGTGAAACACGCAAAAATTACCAGGCGCCACGTGACGTGCACGCGACCTGGCAAGGGTTCGTTTGCAATAGTACAAAACTCCTGGGCTCAACGTGCAAATACTACAACGTTCTTTAATGGCAGAAGAAAGTTTTGGACTGAATATTTAAATACAAAAACGCTCGGGTAAAGAAGGCAAAATACCCAAGCCGGTGCGCTGATGGACGGTGGATGCGCACCCACTTAGACACGTGTCTGCTGCCAGATGTCCGATGCCCCTTCGCCTTGGAGGGCTGAGATTAGAAGCTGATCGACGATCGGACGGCTGAAGATGAACGTGATCCAACGGCAGCTGAAGCGCGCCAAGAACAAGCCAGATCCGACGGCGCCTGGAAGATCTCCAAGAACAGCGGCCGCAGGTGGCTTCGATCGGTGTTTCTGGCCGACACACGGCCTCTTCCAGCCCAGGGCCTAAGGCAAAATGGTCCTGGGGGCCCTCCGCGTCGATGGGATGGATCTGATGGACTCGGGAAGCTCTGACGTGCTCCGACGACGAAGGTGGCCTGGGGACGTCTTCCCTGGAACGATGAGGCTCGATTGAGCCTTCTCCTTGGCTCCTCTCTGCAGGGTTAGACGCGGAAAACAAATGCGATACAAATGGGGTGGTTTTGGGGTGAGATGGATGACTAATGCGACGGGGCGAGATGAGTCCGGCGAGCGGCGGAGAAGGACTCAGAAGTATGCTGATCTGAGCGAGATCAGCTTGAATGAAGGTGCGGCGGAGCGAGATGGAGCGAGGAGGAATGAGATGACGGTGATCGGGGCGGATGCGGTGTTAGAAGTGGTCGGAAAATGGAGGCGGAGCTCAGCTCCGCCGTGGACTTTGATCGATGATTCACAGCGAATGGGTGATCGAGAGTAAGAACTGCTTTAGGTCTTCACTAATCTATGCTAAGGCTACAAAAAGATGAAGAGAAAGGAGGAGGGAACTCACCAAAGACGTCGGGCGATGAAGCTCGGCGGAGCTCCGGCGAGGGTCGGATCGACTTCGATTCGACGCCAACTGACGCAAACCCAAGGCCAAATCAACTCCTGCTGTCACCAGGAGCACAATGGGCTAGAGGTTTTCGAGTGGATTTGGCGGAAGAAGGATCAAATCCAAATTTGAAGTCGGGGGGTTCTATTTGAAGAGTTGACGGCGAGGCGAGGAAGACGAGGCTTCTGCGCCTCGGTCAGTGATCCACAGCCCAAGGAATCACTTGGGCGTGAATCACCATTGACCGAGGAAAAGATTCCAAGAAGGAACCATCACCAAATGGTGATCGAGGCTCCCTCGAAAAAGGGGTGAACCTAGGGTCAAACTTGACTCTGACAAGGGACAGACCTCGGTCAGAGAGTTGACCGAGGTCAACCAATGGAGCGTTCTGGTTGGTCCACGTGGACCAACCAGAAAATTCCTTGGCTAAAAAAACCTTGTAAAATGGATTAAAAATATCAGACGAATTAATTAAATTTTGGGTATAAAATAAAAAATGTTTGTAATTTTATGAAGTATTTTATGGTGATTTTTGTTTATTTTTATGAGCTATATTTTTACAAGTTTGTATTCTTACCCTTATAGGTATCTATATCTATGTATTTTATTTTTAAGTATTTGATTTTTGTTTTGATTTAGGTTTTTATTCTTATTTTAATGTACATAATTATTATAAGTATTATTTACAACATTATATAAATAATAATCAAATAATAAATTGGATATTTTAATATGTACAAGTATACAATGTGGGTCCAAAAGTCAACTTTCAAACCGTAGCTCCGCCAAATGCGAAACCACCACCATTAATTAGATTATTTTCTTCTATATACAATTAAAGGTGAGTACGCTGCATTTGGAGTTTTTATTTGTGAGATACGGATCTGGGAAGTTGGGATTTTGGATTCTTATTCAGACCATAACTTTTTATCTGTACATTATTTTTCTGTGAAGTCAATTTTGTATTTTCCTTTATTTAATTATCTACAACTTTCATGTACAAAGTTTCTTTATTTGATGTATAAAAAGTGGTACCAAAAATAGGTCCCAAAATGAATAAAGAATGAATATAATGTATAGGTATTTTATCTGTATTTTGGCCCTTATCTCCCCCTACTTTATTCCTTGTCGACCTATTCATCAAGATACCTAGGTCTCGGGGTTTCGGGTCATAAAATATTTACAGTATTTTATTCTTTTTCTTTTCTTTTCTTTATTCTATTATTTTGGCACTAAAAACCGCATTTTATACAATATTTACATACATATGCATGAATGCTAAAATGCCTATATTAAGCCTATTTACACGCATTTACTAGGGTTTTTAAGGCCAAAATGATAGAATAAAGATGATGAAACGTGGATTCATCAAAAACATAGGTAAATATACCCATAAATAAAATCCTACAAATAAACCTATAATAAATAACCTCGAAAAAATAAATAATAAAATAATAAAATTCTACATAAAATAATAAACATTTTTCATTTTATAACTTAAAATTAATAAAATCATTTATTATTTAATTTAGAATTTAAAAATAATTTTTGGTCTGATTTTTTCTGGTTGGTCCACGTGGACCAACCAAGTTCTTTCCCTGGTTGACCTCGATCAACTCTCTGACTGAGGTCCTAGGACGATCAGACTTATGTTTTGACATGTCTTCTCGATTTTTTCCCAAAGGATCTATGCATCCTTTTGGTTGGATTTTTTCTGTGATCTTTTTTCTCGATCCTCACTTAATCACACAGGGGTGATTTTTCAATCAGAGCACCTCTGATTCACTCACGCTCCCTCGATCTTCCCATCACTTCGTTCGCTTGTACAAAATATCCTCATCACCTTATTCCCCATTTTGATCCCCTTTGGTCGGTTTTTGGCTTACTTCCTTAGTGCTCTGGATCGAGGGTCGTGACAGGACCCTCTCCAGCTATTTGGTTGTGGCGTCAGGGGCGACCTTTAGGAGGATTTCCACCCACCATTGGCGGAGCTCCGCCATGAGGTCCCATCTCCTCGATTCTTGTCGAGTCGAGGTTAGCTTTCTTTTCTTCTTGGCCTAGGTTTAGTCTGCATTTCATTTGTGTTACTAGTTTAATCATTCACTTCTCGCTTTAGCACTAAATCTTAGATTCACAGTTCGTCGGAGGCTAGCTCTGGCGAACATCTCCACCTGTCCTCGCTTGTTTTCTGACCTCATCAGACCACCCCACACCTTCCCCTCTACTTCTTGCACGCCCCCACTCAACTTCACATACTCAGATCCTCTGTGGGTCTGGAGACCAGGTCTCCTCCACCACCACGTCAACGAAAACCTTCGTCACGCTCCACCTTTCAGTCATCTCCACCAAATAAGGCCCCAGACCTGTCGTTTGCTTGTGTTTGATCTTTCTGCAAGTGTTGGTGGCCAAAGGACCCTTTAGGGTTGGATTTTGATCGTGAAGGAGGTACATGGAGCCCACGTTCTTCTATGAGCTCGTTCTACATCAGCGGGGCTTCGGTGTACCTCATGAGGACTTCATCTAACGTGGAGGGGCATCTGCTCCATTTTGCCTCTCGCCTGAGTCTTCCAGGCGGTCAAAGGAGCTCAGGGGAGCGGATCGGAACTCGTCATCGATGAGTTCTTGAGATGTTCTTCCAGTGGCCTTCCCAGCTGTCCGATCTCCAGCCGCTCCAAATTTGTCCATAGCGATCAGATTGAAATAAACGAGAATCGACAATATCTCTTCAGATATCTAATCAGACCCGTCTGAGGCGAAGCGGTATCGTGCCACTCAAGCGCGAGCACGACAAGTCAACGCCTATCAACCATTGGATCTACACTTTGTGGGAGTATTTTGCATTCTTTCCCTTGCAGTTTTTGTATTTAAATATTGGTACTAAATCATTCATCGATCCTTATATTTTTTGATAATATTTACAAAAAAGCTCCTGCACTTTTCATATTTATAGTTGAGTCCAGTCCACATCACCTTACCTGTCGTCCCACGTGAGGTGTGTTTTTGGTTAATTTGCATTGTAGCGCTCCCCATCTTTTTATATTTCATTTTGGTCCAGAAACTTTAAATCATGGTTATATTATTTTGTGAAAATTGCAGCAAGGCCCATGTGCTTTAGTTTAATTGCATATATGCTCATGCTAGTTCAATAAATTTTGTGTATTTTCTCTATTTATTAAATATATCACCAAAAAATAGGGTTAAGCTCCTGATTACATGCACTTCCATGCCATAATTTTATTTTTGCAATTTAGGACTTTTTCATATTTATTAAACATCAAAAGATTACGGTTTTTGCCCTGTTTATCTTATAAAACCTATAAAAATATAAAATACTTTTGAAAAGGTCCAAAAAAATACATTTTATGTTTATTTTTTATTTCAACTCTAGAAACTGAAAAACCAAAATATAGAAAATGAAACTCTTGAAATCAACGTACCCCCAAATCCTTTATAAAAATCTCAAAAATTCTCAAAAATTTCAAAAATATTATTTTCCATTTTATTATTCTTATATTATTATTTATATATTAAAATTTATTTGAATAATTTTGGACATAATTTGATATTTTCCCTCTTCATTTCCATTTCATCAATTATTAAATACGTAATTTGGGATATTTTTGACTTAAAATTTTATAAAAATGAGCCATTTTTAAAAAAATTACAAAAATAGTAGAAAATATTTAAAATCAAAAATATTTTTTTTCTAAATTTTAAGTATTTTTATTTGTATTTATAATTTCTTTACTCTATATTGTATATATAGTCTTATATATCATATATTACTTCTTTAAAAAGGAAAAAGAATTAAAAATCGAAAAAATAAAAAAAATATAAAATCAGAAATTAAAAACACAAAAAATACAAAACAAAAAATATACAAAATTAAAATCGATAAATATAATAAAAAATATACAAGGAGACCATAATCATTTGTGCACCTTAATTGCCCGATCTATCCTTTTCTGCTCCATGTGTTCGACATCTACACATACTTGCACCTATACACATCTTTGTTGTAGGCTTATAATAAATTTTTAACTCCACGTCTATTTTGCTTTTCACTGCTTAATTCCTATTATGGGTTAATTGTTGATTACCTGATGTTCTTGAGTGGTCACTTTAGCTACACTGTAGTTCTCGCATTGTGTAGACTACTTTAGACCCTCGCAAAATCTTAGTTATCAATAATGATGATGTATTTTATATTACTACTTGAAAATACACTACAAATACATGCATGCATATAACAACCACTCAACTCACTAAAAAGACTAGCACTCACTTAACACAACAACAAAACACTCAACATTCTCTCTTGCTCACTTATTTGGTGACTCTCCTTAATGCTTGGTGTTTCTCTCTTGATTTCATGCCTTTCCTTGATTCCTCCAAACAATAGTTGAAGGCCTAATTATACGAGTGCTCCAATAGCCTTGAAGAGTATGAAATTCTCTAGAATATTTGAGTTGGAGAATTAGAGTTAACTCACCTTAAGAAATCTCTAGATAATTGGAGCTTAAGAAGACTCTAGAAAATAAGAGCTCATCTTCTCAAGAAAAATCTATAAACTTTGAGTAAATGCTTACTCAATAATTTTCTATAACCAAGAGAAGTCGGTGGTGCCTTTTTATTTCAACACGCCCCCTCATCCCAACTTCTCTTATGACATCTAAGCATGCTAGGTTAAATCTAGAGCTTGCTTCAAATTGTATAATACCTTCTTCAATTTGCAAACATACTCCGATTCTTCTAATCTTCTAATCTTCTGCAATGGCCCATAAAAATCTCTCGATCAAGTTCTCCATGAAGAAAAGTATTCTTATCTTCTATTTGTTGCAACTTACATGCTTTACTAGCTACTTAGGCTAGCAAAGGACTTAATGTAGTCATCTTCACAATTGGACTAAATATTTCATCATGGCTCTAACTTTATTGTTTAGAGAATTTTTGAGCTTCGTATATTTTGGTAGATCCATCTGGACATGTCTTCAATTTGTTAGCCTGCTTGCAACATATCAGCTTCAAATCACCTGGCTTAAGAAAAAGATCTCATATTTGATTCTCTTGCAATGCTTTGATTTCTTCTTCTATTGCATTATTCCACTATGTAGTGGGGTCTGCAACCCTTCATCTTCAACAATTGTAGTATCAACATACTTGGAATTTGGTCTGCATAGTTGGCTAGATCCCTGAGTGGCGTACTTGAATCTTCATCGATCTCATTATGAATAGGATTGAGGCTCCTTGAGATTTACTTCATGAATTCCATTTATTTGGTATTGCTTGTCTTCTCAATAGCCTTAAATACCTTGTCCTCTTTTTCCTCAGGGGAAACTTCTGGTTTTTGAAGCTACCGTTGATTTTCTTCTAACTGATCTTCCACAGTCTTCGTATATGAAAGCTCAGCTTCATGAGTTGACCATTGAGAGGATACTTCATCGAAATTCGATTCATCTTCTTGCACGATCATCGTAGAATCCTCCTTATTCCAATCATCTTATGATAAGTCCTCATACGATATGATCATTGTATAGACCATGTCGTCCCAATTTTCTTCTAAAAAATCTTTATATCGATCGCTTGATGTTAATGTATTGCTTTCGATTGGCTTCTTTCGGAACCTGCAATCACGTGCATAGTGTCCCTTTTTCTCACAAATAAAGCACCCCTCATTCTTTTTTTGTAAAGAATCATTTGGCCTTTGTGATCGACCATATGAAGCTCTCCCTTACTTGGAGCTCCTCTAAAGATGTTTCTTCCTGAGGAGTTGAATCTTTTTTATGCAACTATTGTAGCTTCCCTTGTTTATTCTCACTAAACAATGCTTCTTCTTCACCTTTCACTGATAGACCGTCCATTTTCTTGGCTAAAGTATCTTGATTTGCTAAGAAATTTTCAAAATCTAAAAAGGTGGGTTGAGTGGGTCAATCGCAGACAACAATGGCAAATGCACTGTATTTTGACCTCAAACCATGTATAGAAATTCTTTGCATTTGTGGCTCATTAATTTTTTACTCCAGATCGAATTGAGAGATATCTCGATAGAATAAGCGTACCTTTGTGAAATATTGAGTGATTGTCATCTCTCATTACTTGAGCTTCAATCGCTTATTCTCCAACATATGCAATCACGCATCATTTTTACATGAGAATAATGTACTGAGTGCATTCCAAGCTTCTTTCAGAGTAGGAGATTCTCAGATGTGCTCGATCAGATCCTCCTCGATCGTTGTCTTGAACACAAACCTTACCTTCCTCGTCTTGATCTTTTAGCTTCTCAAAGCATGCATATGTTCTGCAGACGGCGATGCAACATCGTTGCCATTGGTGACCTCCTGGAGGTCTTGTCCTTGAAGATAGGACTACATGCATGTTCTTCCAATAGATGTAATTATGTTCGTTGAGATTCTTTATAGATTTGGTTGCACCAATGACATCAACAATATCGATCAAATGATCTTCCCTAACTTCATCGAAGAAAATTATTCCCTGACCAAATCAACCTCACAGTCCTAGACTGTATGTGGGTAGAACCTTCCCTTAGAATATGTCAAGAAACGACTCAATATGTGGGCACACAACTCCCCTCACTATTTTGAACAACACGACTATACTTTTTTTAGGACAATCACAACTAAATTGTTTGATGGATGGACACTACTCCTAAGAAGACCTACCCTTAGCTGATACCACTTGTCGAATATCCCCTAAGCTCTGTTACCATTTGTAGAATATCTGAATCGAATAACTATTGTGTATTTTATATTGGTACTTGAAAATATATTACAAATACATACATACAAAAACCACTCAACTCACTAAGAAGACCAGCACTCACTTGACATAATAACAAAATCCTCAACCTTCTCTCTTGCTCACTTGCTCAGTGTCTCTCTTTAATGCATGGTGTTTCTACATTGAATTGATGCCTCCACACAATAGATACCAAGGACTATTTATACTAGTGCTCCAATAGCAATGAAGAGTATGGAATATTGGAGTTGAATGTATCCAAGAATATTCTAGAGAATTGGAGTTAGCTTACCTTAAGAAATCTCTAATAATTAGGGCTTAAAAGCTCTAGAATAAGAGGCTCATCTTCTAAAGAAAAATCTAAAAACTTAGAGTAAATGCTTACTCAAGAAATTTCTTGAACCAAGAGAAGTTAGTGGAACATTTTATTTCAATACACATAAGCTTACATAGAGCTACAATTGAGACAAATTTTAAAAATATGATTGGGTCGCATTTTTTGTTACATTTCAAAAATGAGAAGAGAATCGATGCATAAATAGGTACCCTTTTTGTAATCTACCCTTGTTCAAGTAGTTTGATGATGAACTGATGATAGAATAATCACAACTATCTTTTCTTATTCGATAATGCAATTGTTTCTTCAGGAGGTGCGAATAAAGTTGTATATCTAGATGCATAGCAACAAATAGGGGTGTCTATCGAGTTGAACGAGTCGAGTCATCCCTGACTCAGACTTAAACTCGATTACCAAACTTGAACTTGAACTTTGACTTGATAAGCTTCGAGTTCAAGAATGCAGATTTGAGCTCAAAGTCATGAGTTCAAGTTGGCTCACGAGCCTTCTTGTATGTTGATTTTAGATCCATTATTTGTGAACTTATTTTAACGAAATAGTTAAACTCATCATGGATCTCTTTAATAGGATGAAGCACCATGGTTTCACATATGACTCCACCATACGCACTGAGATCGCCACGATTTGTTCATTTGATGTGACCGACCAAGTGCTTGATGATCTAATCACTCACAACCACATCAAGGTTCAAATCGACATGCTGACTAATGAGGATGTAGCTACAACTGCAACTAGTACTGCAAGCCTCAAGTGACGACATGATTATAAGTGATAAATGTGAGCTCCCTCGATCTATAAGTTTGTTCTATTTCCATCATGACATCTCCTTTGGTGCCAGATTTTCATCAGAATGTGGTGAGCAGATTGTACTCTAGCTTGGAGAGCATTGGGAAGGCTTCTTAAGGTTGTGTAAGGATGAAAGACTGCTTTAGTGCTCATGTAAATAACATTTTTTGTGTGGTAAAGCAAACTGACAAGACAAGGGACCTCACATTTGAAATCCAAGTACTTGGGAAGGTCAACAATGGTAATGAGGGTGGCGATGAGGTGTCTTATGAGTTGAGGATGAGGGAGCCCACAAAAATCCATGTCATCTAAATGGTAAGTTTGTTGGTGGGAGGTTGGCAACGCTTTAGGCGATCGTTTGGAGGATAATTGTAGATGATGATAGCAGTAGGATGAAATCATTATTGTTTCTCTATTTGAGGCGAAGGTGGTGCTTGCTTTCATGAACAAAAGTACTTGTAGAGTGGTGGTGCAACAATGCTTCAAAGGAGAGAGACAATGGATCAGGTGAAGAGCAATGGCAGGGTTTGCACGAAGATGTAGTCTTCGTCGTCGACAAAAACAAAGAGGATGGTGGGGATGTCAACCACCAAAGGCCGCTAGTGGCATGTGACAATCACTGTATTGGAGAAGCATGTATGTTAGTCACAAGGTGGAAATGCAACCACCTGTTGGAGATGAAATGGCATCGTGAATGTGGAAGGATATAGTTGTTCGCAAATAAAAAGATAATCGCTCATGTAAAGATAACGAAAGTACAACATTGAGACTTACTTTAAAAATTAGTTACCACATTATGACTTTTTAAAGTTCGGGAACTAGATTGAATAAGCATATTAAGTCCAAGGACTTTTATGTTATTTACACATTCTTTATTGATTGAGGATGGCGAACTCCTTATTTTCAGATCAAATAGCTCGAGACTTACTCTCTTGAGGAAAAAAAGATTTTTTACAAAATCATTTATTGTGTGTGATCTTAACATAGATTGCAAAAGAAATAGCTTATCTCAATAAGGATTTTGTTTCCTATCAGAAGCTTGCATAAACTGACCTTCTTCATCGTATTAGATGACTCTCTTTCTTGGGCAAATTAAAAATATATTATATTATACAAAATTAATTTAATCTATGATTTTGAGTTATGTGTAATAAATGATTAAAAAAATTAAAAATGATTGGTGCAAACAAGTCCAATGATTTAGTTTGTGTTGGAAGTAGTTGAGATAAATACTAATATGACGTTTGATAAATAATAAATGATTGAAATATTTGATCTCAATCCAAAAAAGCCTTTACCTACAATGCTCTAACCTTAATTAAATATATTGATCATAATGTGCACTTTATCAATAGTTAATGGAATAAGAAATTAGACGAGATAATGTCACGCTGGAAAATAGAAAAGCCCTCGCGAGATAATCGATCTATCACATTCCCATCTCTATCTCAAAGCTCCACCACTCTATCCTGCCCGACGAACCCTAGAATTTAGAAGAACCGGCGAGATCTCGCGATATGCTTCCAGTTCGGAAACCCTAGTTCTTTTTATTTCCTCTCTGACCGCCGATAAATCGAAGTTTCTCTCTCCTCCGGAGGCGAGAAATCGAGAAATTGGAACCCTCTTCTCCAGTTAAGCTCCTGCTTGTTATTTCGATTTTGCCGCGATTTCTTTCGACTAGAGATTGTCGTGCTTTGTTGTGGCTACTGTGAGAAATCAGGGCGAGATGGGAAATTTGAACTTCTTTTTGTGGAATTCAGGATTCATGATTGGCTCGATCTGGATTTCGAGTCGATTCGTAGAGGAAAAAGGCAGATTTTTTTGTGCAAGTGATGATAGGTTTGGCTTCTGTGTATGTGGAAGCACAAGAATGGATGAGAAATGGAGAGTGCTTTGTGGGTTTATCTTATGCAGAGTGTCATAATTTCTGCTGAACTGTTGATGAATGCGGTTCTCCACGATTTGAACCTTATTTATAGACTGATCAAACAACTGAAAATTGTTGGTATAATATCCGGAATTGGCTTTTATATCTGAAGTTGTTACTAGGGATTTGAAAATAAATTGGGATGTGGTATTTATTATCTGTCTGAGATCTTATAATAAATACACCGGCTCTATGAATTTTGAGCCAACGTAGTTCTAAGTAGTATTTTAGCCTAACCAGTGGTAAATGAGCATGGGTTCATTAAGCAATGCATTGAAACATTGTGCAACTATGCCCGTAAAGCGCCATTTCTTGTACATTGTTTAATTTAAGAAGAGTGCTGATCTCAGAATTGTTTAATTAAACAAGGGTTTCAATCTCAGCATCGGAAAGACTTGCAAGTCTATGTGAACTCCTGGGTAGAAGATTGCTGATCAATAATGTCAAACTGTGAGGAGAAGTGTGTTGAAATCTTCTTTACTATGATGGCATACAATGTTGCTGTGATGAGTCATAAGATGATCCTAAGTCCAGAGTGTCTGTTTGATTCAAGGACGAAAGTTCAGAAGGATAAGTCCAAATATTGGGTTGATCTCAGAGCGTAAGCCTGGTCTGACAGTTGAACACTGGTTGTGCTGGTTTGTCGGGATAATTCGTCAGTTGATATTGTCTCACAATGTAATATGCACGTATAAAAATTGAATCCCATGACTCATACCTTTATCAAGGACAGCTCTGGCTTCCCAACAACCGAAAACAAATCAAGTAGCCCAATTTCAGGGATAACCCCTGTGCTCTAATCCCATTCCAAACCAGCTCATGGAGCAGCCAATTCTTTCTTCATGGCTTGCTTATGATTTAGATATTTAATGTCCTCACATCAGTCTTAGGGACTGCAGACTGGTGTGCCACTGGGAACTTGAGGGAGTAAAAAGTCTCCTAGTTGCCGAGTTATGCGAAATGAGGATGTCCGGACCGATTCTTGGATGTTTCTGCATACAGTAATCATGGTAAACTTTATCCTCTCAAAAATCAAAATATGATTTTGTCAACTGTGGCTTCCATGAAGTTAGGATGGGCATGGAATGGTACAAAAGATTTCAAACATCAGAAGAGTGTCTCACACTTAGACATAATGGTTTTAATGTTTTTAAGGGCCATATGCATGGATGAGAAGAAACATCAAGAATATCTCGTAGAATGTTGAAATACTGCAAACAAAGGACATGCATTTTTGTGGTCTGGCGGAACATATAGGCAGCCTTCCATGGCACCCAGGAAGGTGACACTCTAATTTTTCGATCTTAGCATGCTAGTATACCAGGGCAGACTTGGAAAAAATGGCATATTGCTAGAGACCTTAAGACTGAAGGATCTAAATATATGAATGTTCTGGAGTCAATGGATATTGTGTGTCACTGGAAAATCTATACTCACGAGTCACGATGTGGATGAGCTAGGTCTAAAATCACGAGAAAAGCTTCTAGGGACTTAAATTATAGGAAAACATCATGCAAGGTATATTGAAATACTATAGAAGAGGTACATGCACCTCTTAGTCTAGCATACCTTGTATCGTATGGACAGCCTTCCATGAAATATTGGAAGTTGACATGCTCTAAGTCTTTGGTCTCCAGCATGCTAGTATGCAGTTCTGGTGCTGGGTGATGGATTTTTTTCACGCTGCTGGTTTTGTTAGGAACTCACCTTGAAATCACTCGAGTTGCCAACCTTGGCATGCATCCAAGAGGAGTCTTTCCTCCGCATGTACGACCTTTAACAATCAAGTGATGTTTCTTGTGTAGAGTGTGCATCCAGCCTACGACACCATTTGCGTTTGCGCTTGAGTTCTGGGGTTTTGGGTAGTTCTTCTTCGGCCGGGCGACAATATTATAAATATTCTCTACTCATGAGCATTTAGTCTGGAGACTAACCATAAAATGAATGCTAACGAGTTTAAACATAGTCTGACTGAACAAATCTTGATTGACTAATAATGATCTTATGGTATCTGAATTGTGAACCTGAATAATGTGAGAACCTCCTTGATGGAATACATACTATTAGGTATGGTTCCTTGTGATGGGACTGGTTTAATAAATATGTGATGCTTACTCAGTAACCATATTAATATGGCAACTGAATTAGCCTTGCAGTTGACCAGGTAGGCAATACATGAAAAATGGGATATTATTTTTTTGGAGATGAATTATATATCCATATTTGTGATCCCCAAAGAAATTAAACATGCATACATGCATTTCCCATTCATTATTCCCAAGGGCATCCCATGTATTGTTGTTGAGGTCCAATTGGACCCAGAGCTAAAACCCAAAATCAATCAAGTTAACAAGTAACAATCCCCAGGCATTGAATGTATTTTTCCCCATATTTATATTTATTATGGAGAGATAAATATGAGATCATGCACAAGTGATTGACATGTACTCTAAAACTTTTTAATGGAATATAGTGACGGTGAACCCCAAATTGGGGGCTCACCCGTTGGGTTCTCAAAAAAAAAGTGATTGACATGTTCAAGTATTAAGATACATTAAGACTAAAGATACCTATTTTAACATGCTTTGGAATCATAAAAATGGTATGATATATACATTTGGGATGAGCTAAAGATGTTATCAGGCTATACTTGGGAAAAATGTTTGTTCAAGGAGCCCTATATCCGGATTCTATGATGTAGATAACATATACTAAACTTGCTAAGTATAGGCTTAATCACAGAGTAATCGGACCTGGAAAACCTATGGATGGCTATTCTTATGGGACATTTTTTTCCGGAAGATAGACCCATGAATCTCTTTCAACGAGAAAACTTCCTCTTGATATCCGAATTATAAATACCCGTGGGTAGTGAGTATACCTTACAAGAGGTGGTGATTAGCTGTCAGTAACATCCATCAAAAAGAAATATTCTTCTGAAGGTGATTCACCCTCACATCATATGCCGCTGCTTTGGTCCTCTGGGAGGGGGGGGGGATTCACCCTCGATCTTTCTTCCGCTTTGTGTGGGCTTGGCTTTTGAGGAGGGTTTTCAAGAGTCAGTGGAGGCCTTCTGGGAGGGATGCAGTCCTTCGGGGTCAGCCACATGCAGGTTGGCAGCCAAACTGGCGCCGTTCAAAGGTCACTTAATGGGGGGTTCAATAAGGTGAATCACGCACCAAGGAGGTGCCGACAGATGAGGGCCCAGGCTAAGCTGAGCAGGTTAGATAGGTTGGAGGATGAGAGGGATTTGACGGCCGAGGAGGTCTTGGTTAGGGGAGGTCACTTGGAGGAGATTCTTCTGGAGGACAAGATGGAGGTCAGTTGGAGACAGAGGTCCAGGAAGAACACAAAGTTCTTCCATGTAGTGGCTAGTGGGAGAAGGCGTCGTAACTTGATTCATTTAACGAATGTGGACGAGGTGGTGGTGGAGGAGGACAGGGAGGTGGGTTCGGTGCTGCGCTCATATTTTCGAGACTTGAGCAGGCATAGGGCTTGTACTGGTTGGGGATGGTAGGGGAGATGGGTCGTGTAGATTGCGGAAGAGGATTCATAGGCTTTGGTTGAGGAGTTCTCGGAGGAGGAGGCCAGACGTGCGTTGTTCCAGTTGAATGCGGATGGGGCTTCGGACTCGGATGGGTTCCCAGTGTTTTTTTACAAGGATTTCTGGGGGACCGTCAATAAGGATGTCATGGAGGTGTTGGAGGAGTTCAGAGCAGGAAACAGGGGGTTTGAGAGGCTAAACAAGGCTTTTGTTGCCAAAGAAGGACACCCTTACTATGATGGAAGATTACATGCCTATTGCACTATCCTATGCTATTTACTCGGTGGTGTCCAAGATCCTTGCGAACTGGTCGCAATAGGTGCTACATAGAATTATTTCATTCGACTTTTGTTTCGGGGAGAGCAATGGCGGACGGGTTGGTTCTGGCGTCAAAGATTGCCAATGATTAGAAGGGAAGCGAGACCAAAGGGGTGCTCTAGAATGTTGACTTTTCAAAGGCATACGATTATGTGGACTGGAGGTTCTTGTGGACTTCGCTAGAGAAGATGGGTTTTCCTGAGTTGTGGATCGAGTGGATCAAGAGATGCATTACTACGGCATCCCTTGCGGTACTTGTCAATGGTAGGCCGGAGGGGGGCTTTTTCCAGCTGCAGAGAGGTATCCGACAGGGTTGCCCGTTGGCCCTGCTCTTGTTCGTGTTGGTGGTCGGCATTCTGGTTGTGATGATGAGGTTGACGATGGAGGGGGAGTGGTGCTCTGGTTATGCCAAGGAGAAGATTTCCATCTTGTTGTTGCAGTATGTGGATGATACAATGTTGTTCCTGGGGGGTGATCCGGAGAGGATTCAACGAGCATCATATATTATGGATGTTTTTGGGGTATCTTCGGGTTCGTGGTGAACAAGGAGAAGTTGGTGGTGGTCTTCTTCGGCCTTTCAGAGTTGGAGTAAAGGCATGTTTCAGGGATTCTGAGGTGCCAGGTTGCTTCCTTGCCCATTACGTGCTTGGGCCTTCCTCTGGTGGCGGGGAAGCTGAGGTCTAGGGATTGGAGGATTCTACTCGAGAGGTTGGAGGCGATGGTTTTACTGAAGCATGTTCTCTCAGTGATTCTGGTGTTCTTCTGTTCTACGCATGCGTTACCCGAGGGGGTGCGGAACAATATCAAGGTCTTGATGAGGAGATTTTTTGGGTGGATAGTCTGCAGGACAGAAAGGGAATGTATTTGGTGGACTAGAATAAGGTGACATCATAGAGGAAGGACAGACTCGGGGTCATGCGGATGAGGGAGATGAATAAGGCTTTTATGATCAAATGAGTGGTTCGGATATGAGGAATTCTGATGATCTGATGTGCAAATTGCCGAGGAAGATATATGGGATGGATATGTCGTTGGAGGTTAATATGAGCCGATTAATGTCGTCATTGTAGAGGGGGATCACTTCGGTGGTTCTGGAGATTGCTAGTTCACTGCAGTCAGTGCTTGGGGATGGTGTAGGGTTATATTTTATTGGATGACTAAAGGGGAGATGGACGTCAGGGGAGCGTTACCCATGTCTGTTGCGGTTGGTGGGGGACAACGGAGCGATGGTGCGACAGGTCGGGGGGGGGGGGGGGACTTGGACCCTGCTGTTCTCTTCTGGGCTATCTGATCAGGGGGTGGAAGAGTTTCTTGCCTTACAGACGGAGCTCTTGCACTGTGAGGCACCGACTTCGGGTAGGGACAATTTTCTGTGGGGCGATAGAAGATTCACGTTGAGGAAAGCATACCATTGTTTTATAAATGAAGGGGTGGTGACACCGGATGAGTTGGTGGTGGACACAGGTATAATTTGGAGGAGTAGAGTGCCGGACCACTCTAAGGTTTTCATTTGACTGTTTTGGTTGGGGAAGGTTCTTACGAAGGCTCGTCGAGGTTATCTTCTGGGAGCGGAGGATGTTGGATGCGACAGATGCGGTGCGGTTGAAGAGGACGTGGATCACATGTTCTTCTCTTGCCTGCTATCGGCGGAGGTTTGGGCAAGGGCCAACGTTCCGTGATTGGCATGCCTGAATGGGGCCACGTTTTAGAGGGATATCAAATTGGTCTGCAACATGGGGCATGGGGGGGCAACTCCCTTCCTTTCGATGTGGTGAGGTCTATTTGGTGCGCCATGAAAGACGTCATTCTTAAAGGGCAAAGATTTTATGCTGAAAATGTGGTTAAACATTTTAGGGCGTTGGGCTCGATGTGGCAAGCGTGATGTAACGAGTTGTGTAATTATGGTGGTCTTGTAATCATCTCTTATTTTATGTTTTATATTTAACCTTTGTGGTGGGTCCTGATTTGGGAAGTCACCCGTATTTTTCTTGAAAAAAAAAGAAATAGTTTTTGATTGCTACATCTCTGTTAATACAAAATTCACTATGGTTATTAATCTGCTGATTTGCTGAGGATCTGTCAACTATATTGAAAGACAATTTCGGAGGGTGTTGAGGATATATATCAGGCAATTAGGTGCCTGGATATTGGTCCAGAATAGAATGCTTGATGTGATCTCGTTGTTAATTTTATTTTTATGGTAATCTTCCTAGCTTGAGAAGTGATGGTAATACTATTCTATTTTTATGGACTATCATGTGATCTGAGCTTCATTGGGGTGAAAAATTCTCTTCATGAGATACTGAGTTATATATTGTCACATAAACTGCTTTCAATGAGGCGATTATTGAAACAAAATCAATGACAACCCAATATAGAAGATCGCGCTACATGGGGTTCATGAAATGGTCGAGCCACTTTGGATATATTGTGGGCAACCTTACCATGTACTTTTCAAGAGGTTATTTCCATGACTCCGAGGTGTAACCTCTTGGTCAAACAACACAAAGATTACCACCATGCCAATTCTCCACTCCCCACAGAAATTAAGATGAAACCTCTTCAAATAGTTTTCAAAGAAAAGGTTGTAAGGAATATTATGTATGCAACTACCAAATATGGTAGTTGTCAACATATTTTTATTTCTTATTTTGTGGCTCATGAATAATTATGAAAGGGTGCATCTTTGAGAAGTTGCTTTTGGGGGTTACCTTAATGGATAGGTAACCATCATGTATTATAAATATAAGATTGGGGTCCCCTCTTCCTTAACTAATGAATGCAAGAGGATCCATTACTCAAGCATGTTAGACAATTGTTGAGAAGGAGAAGGAAATCCCACTTCATCGCTTCACTTCCGCTGCGATGGATTCCAGTAACTTTTAAGTATCTTAGATTTTCTTGATTAAGTTTATAGATCTATCAGGTTATTAGATCTATCAATTGGTATCAGAGCCCTTGAAACTCAAGAGCAATGTTGTTTTTATTTTTTTAAGGTGTTCTGGCGATATTTTCTTTTATCTTACCCATGCAACTATCTTGGTTTATTTGCTATCGAATGTTGCATGGGATTTTCGTTTACGTAAGTTGCATGGAATTGAAGTTTTTCATACGCATGTTGTAAGAAATCCTCGTATAAATTAAGGATACAATTTTTTTTTGCTGATAAAAAAAATTTGTTGTTGCCCTGGTTCGAATAGGGGACCTCCTGTGCATAAGACTGACGTGATAACTGACTACTCCATGGCACCCTTGTGATTTATTTCATACGCATATGGATTTTATTGTTAACTCTGGAAATTTACAAAGACAGCAACAAATTTGTTTTTTTTAAATTACGTATCTTTTAATTGCTCACGTTGTTCAAACTTCATGTGTTTCGGATAGGCATGGATTTTATTCATAAAAAATCCTTTTGGGAAGTTTGTTTTAACATATGGTTTCCAGAGCACTGCTTATATATAAAAAAACGCAGAGAAGAGTTTCTTTTTCTAAGATGATAATTGTATCAAAAACGTTATACAATATTCTTTTACTATTCTTTTTGCCATTAAAATGGACATTGATGGTGAAATAACAAGCATCCTTGTTTAGTATTGCCGTTGAGATGATTTAAATCAAGTTTCCCTTTGGATTTCTATCAAGGTTTCTTTCGGATCTTGACATTTCGATTTGTATAAAATGTGACATTATTTGTTAGGGACTTGTACGGAGTGTATACAATTTGATTACTGTATACACGTGGTTAGTACACAAAAATGTATGAAGTGTATGTGGTTTATACCATTATTATACCAGTCACTTGTTTGGACTTGTTGATAACACCTTGTGTACTAACCATACATTTACTATCATTCTTCATTACTTTATTAATTTGTTTGATGTCATTTTGGCATGATTTGTATAACTGAATCGGGAGGAATAGCCACAGCATCCGATTGATTCATTTTATACATATTTATTCTTGAGATTGAGTAGTTATTGGTTAGTTATCCAAGAGTAGCCACAGCATCTTGGATAACAATCTCAATAATTGCATTAAGTGCTAGAGTTCAATTATTTGAACTAATGGCATCATATCACATCTACATGGTGGAAATAGCTTGATTAACTCCCTTTAAAGTCATTCAAATAAGTGTGTATAATTGAATCGGGAGGAGTAGCCACATCATCTGATCGGTTCATATTGTACATATTATTTCTTGTGATGAGTAATTATTGGTTAGTTATCCAAGAGTAGCCACATCATCTAGGATAACAATGCCAATACTTACATTAAGTGACGGAGTTAATTGGACATTTTTTTTGAATGAGAAAATAAATTATTTTGTTACTTATTCTAATGCCCACAGGTACGGAATTTCTAATGAATATTTGAAATTTATTTGTCTCATTTATTAAGAAAAATCAATTGTATATTACAATTCTTTAGCCACAGCAAGTATTGTAATGATAGTACATTGATTTCTCAAAATATTAAATAAGTTAATATTTTGGATTATGTTTTATGCTTGAGTTATTGCTTATTGTGGTTGTCTTGTTATGAAATTATTGCAGATAGTTCAGCTTTCATGTCTACTCAATTCAATATCCTAAATTCGGTTTCGATTCTTGAATGTCATGTATGTCATGAATCTAATTTCATTGATGTTCCTATTAACACTTGGTGGATTGATTCTGGTACTTCAATCCATATTTCCAACTCCATGAAAGGCTTTCTGAGCACAAGGAGACCAATGGAAAATGAGAGAAGCGTGTTTATGGGAAATCGCATGTCTTCAAATGTAAAAGCGATTGGAACGCAAAGACTCATTTTACCATCTGGCTATGTTCTTGATTTGGAAAATGTTTTTTATATACCCAAGTTCTCTAGAAATTTGGTTTCCATATCTAGACTTTGTAAACTTGGATACATATTTTTATTTGATAAATTACTTTTCCAAATGTTCAAGAATGATAAGTTAATTGGCACAGGTGAATTGGTTGATAATTTGTACAAAATGCATTTAGATTCACATTTTGAAAACAATCTTCTTGTTTGCAATGTAGTTGGTAAAAAGCGAAAACGTAATAATGATCGGTCATCAATGCTTTGGCATAAAAGATTAGGTCACATCTCCATTAAAAGGATCAAGAAATTAGTAAATGATGGAGTAATTGATACTCTAGATTTTACTGATTCTAGTGTTTGTGTGGAATGTATTAAGGGAAAACATACCAACGAACATGCTAAGGATCAAGGAGAAGTACTAGTCTTTTAGAAATTATACATACTGACATATGTGGCCCGTTTCCTGTGGAATGTTTTAGTGGTCAAAAATACTTCATCTCATTCATAGATGATTTCTCACGTTACATGTATCTTTATCTTTTATTTGAAAAATCAGAAGCTATAAATACTTTTAAGGATTATCAAATAAAATCAGAAGCTATAAATACTTTATCTTCTTTTGATTATCAGTAAAATCAAAGAAGAAAAAGTAAGCAGTTCGACGTGTTTTGGGGCCGAGCTGAGAGGATGGAGCGACTCTCGTGGAGCGCCAAGGTGCTCGGCGGTAGGTGGTCTCAAGGGGGCGACAGGAGGGATGCTGGGGCTGGTGGTGATCAGGGTGTTGACGAGGGCGGCTGGAAGAAGGTTTCTTATGCTAAGCTTGGTAGGCGGTGTTTCCGCTGTGACGCGCGTGGTCACATTGCTTCTGCATGTAACGCTCCACCGCGCTGCTTTCTCTGTGGTCGTGTGGGGCATCGCATGGCATCTTGCTGGTTCTCAGCGGCGGCGGCCACCCGCCTCCGAAGTCGGTTCGATGGTCCTCGCCTGGGCTCGCGACGCCCTGCCTCGTCTGGTCGCGGCGGTGCTTCGCTTCGTGTTCGTGACTCCCGCTCCTTTGCGCAGGTCGTTGGTGGTGGCGGTGTCGAGGTGGGAGAGAGCGGTGGTGATGCGGGTGGGGGTCCTGCGCCTGTGGGTGGGGTTCCTGCACCTGTGCGGGGGGAGCTCGGTGGCGGTGCGGGCGGGGCTGCTGCTCCTGTGGGTGGGGTTCCTGCACCAGTGCTTGGGGTTCCTGCACCTGTGAGAAGGGATGTCCGTGGCGCCGGTTCCGGGTTCGGCGAGGGTGGTGGGTTGCATGCGGGCGCAGCTGTTGCTGAGCGCGGGTTCTTGGTGGGGGCTTCGGCGCCGCACGCAGGTGGGCCTCTTGCTCGTGGGGGAGGGCGGTTCGAGTCGCGGCCCGAGGTAGTGGGGCTTGCTCCGGCGGCGCGCCTTGCCGCGGTGGGTGTCAGGATCAGGCCGGATATTTCGTGGGATGCAATTCGGACGTCAACTCTGGGCCTTCTGGGAAATGCTTTCGACGGGGACTTCGTTGTGCTGGATGACTCTCGATGCTGCCTTCGTGGACTCTCCCCGGTGCAGCGGGAGAGTCTTCTTCGGCGGTCCGATGATCGGGACGTCCTTTGGCGGCTTTTGCGCGTAGAGGATGGTGCGTTTTCTCCTTCGGAGGTCTGCGTTGCGGAGGTTCGGGGGATGCCTTTTCTCTCCCGCACGGTGCACGCTTTGTCGAAGGTGGTTGCCCGTTGGGGGCAGGTTCTTGCTGTTTTGGATGATGGCTTGGCGCCTGGCGCCGTCTGGTCATCTGCGACGGTCCTTCTCGAATGCTCTCCGAGGTTTATTCAAGATATGTCAGGCAAGGTTCTCTTCGAGAGGTTTCTTCTGGGACCCTGGTCCTTCAGGGTCGAGATTTCTATTCTGCCGATTTCGCCGGCGGTGGTCGCGGCGTCGTCTTCCCCGACCGTGCGTGGTGGCGGGTGGGACTCTCGGCCTGTGAGGGACGCTTGGGCTTCTCGGGGCCACGTGTCATCTTCCTGTGATGTGTTCGAGGTGCCGTCTGGAGGGGACGTCGCTTCGGGGCCTTCGTCTGCGTTCCTTGGGGATGCGTGTGCAAGTCCTGGTGCCAGGGATGTGGGGGCTCTTGATTTTTCCGAGGTGGGTATGACCCCTTCCTCTTCTTCCATTCTGTCGGCTGGCTCTTGGCGCTCGGGCTCCTCATCACACGTGACAAGGCTCGCTTTGGGTCCATCTCTCGGACTTTCTTCCGGATCCTTGGCTCATTCGGATGGGGCTTCTTCTCGGGTCTCTTGGGAGTCGGGCGAGGCGTCGGAGCCCCTTTCTTGGTCTTCTGAAGTTATCTGCCCCCGGCCCATTAATGCGGTGCCCTGCAGCCCGTTGGCCTTCTTCGATGATATTAATTACGGCTCTTTCTTCCTGGAGAGCGCTGCTCCTCCCCAGTTTGATTCCTCTGGCTCTCTCTCGCCTCTTCGTGGTGGCCCCTCTCTGCGGGGCTCCTCGGATGGCTCCGGGTCTTCGGGCTTTGCTGCTGTAAGTATTGATGATGGCGACTCCGTTGAGGTGCTGGTGCTTAACTCCCCTCCCTCGAGGTTTGGTCGAAGCTACTGCCCAAGGCGTTTCTCGCGTCTCCGAGATCCTTCATTTCCTTCTGCATCTGATGCTTCTTCTTCTTCGGTGTCGCGGGAGGTTGTGGCAGTCGCGGCTGGTCTTACTCGCGTGGTCGGGCGTTGGCCTGCCTCCTTATGAGTGGTGCTTCTCGGGTGGTCTTGCTTTTGGGGTCATTACTGTTGTTAATGAAGATTTTGTCTTGGAATGTGCGTGGTCTCGGTGATCTTCACCGTCGAAGCTCTTTGGGTACTCGTCTTGTGGAATGAGATTGTGACATTGCCTGTATTCAAGAAACCAAGTTGCAGATCCTCGATGTCGACTTATGGAGGTCTTTCGGCGCTCGGCATTTTGATGATTTCCGTTCGTTGGACGCGGTTGGTGCGAGCGGTGGTCTCTTTCTGGCTTGGCGGTCGACACGTTTCTCTTTTTCTTCTATGCGGGTGGGACGGCACTCACTTTCTGTGGTGTTGATTATGAATAACTCTGGATTGCATCTTGCTGTAACTTGTGTCTACGCTCCGACTTCCCATACCAGCCGTCGGGAGCTTTGGGAGGATTTGCGTGAGGATGCGCTGGCTTTTGATGGAGTGCCTTGGCTGCTGGGAGGTGACTTCAATGTCACGATTCATTCCCAGGACCGCCCACGCGGCCGCGGGGGTAATGATCCTGGGTCTGGTGATTTTATGGCGCTTATTACTGATCTGGCTCTGGAAGGGCTCGTGCCAAGTGATATCTCCTACACTTGGAGATCTAATTCGTCCAGGTCGCAGATTGATCGGTTCCTTGCGAATTCACGATTGATGGAGGCTTTTCCTCTTTGTGCGGTTACCTCTCGCCCGCGGTCTTTCTCTGACCACAACCCTATTATTTGGGAGTCCGGGGATGATCAGCGTCCTCGTGCCCTCTTTCGTTATGAGCGGTGCTGGCTTCTTGAGCCGGGCTTCACGGACCTTGTGCGCTCCCATTGGGAGCAGGCGGTCTCTGCGGGCTCGGTTGCTCGTCGTTTTGATCGAAAGCTCAGTGCTCTCAGGAAGGTCTTGGCTGCTTTTAAAAGGGAATCGTGTTTGGCTCGTGTCGCAGCTCGCAAGGAGGCTGATGATGTTATTTTGAGGATGGACATTCTTGAGAACGAGCGGGATCTTCTTCCGGATGAGCTGGCCGCGCGTGCGGCGGCGGTGGAGCAAGCAAGGCTGGAGGATCGGAAGCGCTCGGTCGAGTGGCGTCAGCGCTCGTGCGTTCGGTGGCTTAAGGAGGGGGATGCCAACACGGCGTTTTTTCACAGGGTGGCGAGTGGTCGGCGGAGATCCAACTCTCTTTCCTCTCTCATTGTTAATGGCTCTTTCTTCCAGGGGGATAGGGAGGTGGGGGTGGCGGTGGGGAGGTACTATCTGGAGGTGTTTGGGTGCTCGGCGCCGCGGCGGTGGCGGTGGTCGGGCCATGGGGTGTCCTCTCTTTCTGCTATGCTGCGGAGGCTCTCTCTCGGCCATTGTCGATGGACGATCTCCGGGGGGTCGTCTGGGACCTCAACTCTGACGTCGCGCCGGGGCCTGATGGCTTCCCGGTATCTTTCTATCGTGATTTTTGGGACATTGTTGCTCCTGACGTTCTCGAGGTGGCTGTGGAATTCTGCGGGGGGAACCGTGGTTTTGACGTCCTTAACAGGTCCCTTCTTGTTCTGATCCCTAAGTCGCATCCGGTTAGCCGAATTGAGGACCTTCGCCCAATATCTATCTCGAATACGATTTACTTAATTATTGCTAAGGCTTTGGCTAGGCGGCTGGCTCCTCTTCTTCATTCGCTTATCTCGCCCTATCAGGCTGCCTTTGTCCGCGGGCGGCAAATTGCGGACTGTCATGCCGTGGCCTCGGAGATTATCCACAAGTGGCGCACTTGTGGGACGAAGGGAATCCTTTGGAAGATCAACTTTGCGAAGGCCTACGATTCCCTTGATTGGCGGTTTCTCTGGTCTGTGCTTTCTAAGAGGGGCTTCCCTCCGATTTGGATTTCATGGATGAGGCGATGTGTGACCACGACGTCCTTTTCCATTCTCCTTAATGAATGTCTGGCCGAGGGTTCGTTTCAACCTCGTAGGGGGGTTCGGCAGGGATGTCCTCTTGCTCCCCTATTATTTGTCTTGGCGGTGGATGTCTTGCCACGCATGATTGATGGGGTGGTCGCTGCTGGCCTTTCTCGCGGTTGCTACTTTGGCACGCTTCATGTGCCTATTCTTCAATTTGCTGATGACACGTTATGTTTTATCGAGGGTGGCTCCTCGAGTGTCTCCTGTATGGCTACCACGCTTCAGTTGTTCAGCGAGCTTTCGGGGCTCCAAATCAACGACCATAAGTCCAAGGTTGTCCCCTTTGCAATGTCTGATGTGGAGGCGGGGGAGTGCGCGTGGCTGTTGGGGTCTCCTCCCGCTTCCCTCCCCTTTGATTACTTGGGTCTTCCTTTGGCTGCGGGCCGCACCCGCATTCGCGACTGGCGGGTGGTGGTGGAAAAGATGGAGGCCCGCTTGGCGGGGTGGCATACGGCCCTTCTCTCTCGCGGGGGTCGGCTTGTCTTGCTCAAGTCTGTGCTATCTTCCATTCCAATTTACTTCTCTTCTGTGCGCGGGATGCCGAAGGGGGTGCGTGCTCGGTTGGACAAGTGTATACGGGGCTTCTTATGGGGGAAGAAGGGGGGCGGAGGAAGGGGGTGCATTTGGTGGGGTGGGACGAGGTCACGAGGCCCAAATGGGAGGGTGGGTTGGGCGTTCGGCGTCTGGAGTCGGTGAATGACGCCCTCTTGCTCAGGTGGGCGGCGAGGGTGTGGGGAGGGGGGAGAACTTCTTGCTTAATTGCTTGAGGGAGGCGGCGGGTGTTGGCCTCTTCTCGGCTGTTCGGGGGGATTTCGGCGGACACCTATCTTCCTTTTGGCGTGGGGTGATGCGGGCTCTAAATCGGAGTCGGATGTTTTTTGCTCCAAAGCTTGGTGATGGTTGTTCTCTTCGTTTTTGGGAAGATGATTGGTGGGAAGGGTGCCCTTCGGACCTTGTTCCCACGGCTGTTCGCCTTGGTGATCGAGAAAGATGTCTCGGTGGCTTCCTGCTGGGATGGTTCTTACTGGTGTCCTTCAATTGCTGATTCGTTGTCGGATCAGCGACTGGAGGATCTCATCTCGCTTCTGGTTATTCTCGATGATGCTCCCAGGCCTGCTCTTGGGCACGACCATTTGGTGTGGAAAGATGGTATGTTCTCTACCCGCAAGGCTTACATGGCTCTTTTACCCCGTCTTCCTGTGGTGGATGATTCCTTCTTGCGGGATTGTCGCTTCCTGTGGGGCCTCAAGCTCCCGGAGCGTATCGGTATCTTCCTCTGGCTCTTGCGCCGTGGGCGCTTGCTGACTCGGGATCGCTGTGCGTCTATGTTTCCCAACTCTTCGGACACCTGTGGTCTGTGCGGGCTGGTGGCGGAGTCGATTGACCATCTTTTCTTCAGGTGCGGCTGTGTCTGTGCCCTGTGGAATGATTTGTCTTGGCTAAACCTGTCCTCCTATGCTTCCTTCTTCGATAGCCTATTCAGCGCTGGGACTCGGTCTCGGGAGGTCTTGTTGGAGCCTATTGCGAGACTTTGGAGCTTATGGATGGGAAGGAATGAAGCTCTTTTCAATGGGCAACGGTTCTACTTGGAGAATATTCGCTGTTCGGCCTCGGGATTCCTACGTGATTGGTCCTCTAACTAGTTTTGCATGTGTAATGGGGGTATCCCCTCTCGCTACCTTCTTTTTATTGTATCTTTTGTATTCCTGTTAGCTGCCTACCTCTTGTAAGTATTTCTCTTTCTTTCGTTTTAATGCATTGGGGCGAGCACCGTTGAGTGCATCCCCCTTTTTTTGAGCCTCAAAAAAAAGTAGAGAGACAATTAGAAAAGAAAATTAAAATTGTGAGATCAGATAGAGGTGGTGAGTATTATGGTAAGTATGTTGGAGGAGAACAAAAACTTGGATCATTTGCACGATTTCTTAAGGATGAAGGCATTGAACATCATTTTTCAATGCCCGGTGAACCGGATCAAAACGGTGTTGCCGAAAGACGGAATCGTACGTTAATGGATATGGTTCGAAGTATGATGAGTAACTCATTATTGCATTTATCCTTTTGGAGTGAAGATCTAAAGACAACCGTGTATATATTAAATAGAGTTCCATCAAAAGCAGTTCCATCCACTCCATTTGAGCTTTGGAAGGGATGGAAACCAAGATTGGAACACATACACATTTGGGGTTGTCAAGCTGAGATTAGAATCTATAACCCACATGAGAAAAAATTGGATATGAAGACTACAAGTGGATACTTCATTGGTTATCCAGAAGGCTCTAAAGGTTATAGATTCTATTGTCCAAATAGGGAATCGAGTATTGTAGAATCAAGGAATGCTATATTTTTGAAAAATAGCGAGAAAAGTGGGAGCATGATGGTAATTAAAGACATCATACTTGATGAATTACCGGATCTTGTTATACCACTAGAAAGGGAGGAGCAAAATATTCAACATGATATCTTGGATGAGTCACAACATCAAGACACTGTTGTCTCTCAAATCCAAGATATTCCTTTGGTTGAACAAATGGTGAATCCTCCACAAATCAAGTTGAAATAGCACCAAATGTTCAACAAGGTGTTGTTACAACTAGATCTGGTCGGGTAATAAAATCTACAATCTCATCAGATTTCATAACATATCTACAAGAATGTGATTACGATACCGGAATTTCAGAGGACCCACTATCATTTTTATATACCATGAATGGAATTAATTCAACTAAATGGTATAATGCCATGAGGGAGGAGATGGATTCTATGAGTGCAAACCAAGTATGGGACTTGGTAGAGCTACCCAAAGGAGCGAAATCTATTGGTTGCAAATGGGTCTTTAAAACTAAGAAAGACTCATTAGGCTACATTGAGAGATATAAAGCCAGACTTGTGGCTAAAGGTTTCAAGGACTCATTACGAATAATCATGGCATTAGTAGCTCATTATGATTTAGAGTTACACCAAATGGATGTGAAAACAGTTTTTCTTAATGGAGACTTGGATGAACATGTTTACATGCGACAACCTGAGGGTTTTATTTTAGATAATAACAAGCATTTGGTTTGTAAATTAAGGAAGTCTATATATGGACAGCTTCAAAAAAAAAAGTCTATATATGGACTAAAACAAGCATCTCGTCAATGGTACATTAAGTTCAACAATGCTATAACCTCATTTGGTTTTGTTGAGAACATTGTTGATAATTGCATATATCTTAAGACGAGTGGGAGTAAATATGCTTTTCTAGTCCTTTATGTAGACGACATTTTACATGCTTGTAATGACCTTGGGATGTTGCGAGATACAAAGATGTTCCTTTCTAATAATTTTGAAATGAAAGATATGGGTGATGCTAAATATGTCATTGGCATTGAAATTCATAGAGACAGATCTCATAGAGTACTTGGATTGTCTCAAAAGGCCTATATCGAAAAATTATTAGAGAGATTTGGAATGAAATATTGTTCTCCTACTCCAGCACCTATGGTAAAAGGAGATAATTTTTTTTCATTCAAATGTCCTCAAAATAATTTAGAAAAGGAATAAATGAAAGACATTCCATATTGTTGACGCATAGGCTATTTTGTATCTCTTTGTTATTTTATTTTCTTGTTATTCTCTTTATGTAATTTACCCATAGGCTACTCTCCTATATAAGAGAGCCTAGGGCTATGGAATAGAACCTCTCATTCACGTTTCCCAACATGGTATCAGAGCGACGGTCCTAGACCGGAGTTCTTGAAACCCTAACCCTAAACCCCACCCGCCGGCCCTCTTCTTCTCCCTCTCTCTCTCTCTTTCTCTCTCTCTCTCTCGATCGGCGCGCCATCCAACGCCGTCGCCTCTGCTGTGCGTGCTTGTGCGCATCACCAGCGCTTCCCTGGCGCGCTGCAGCCCTCACGATCTGCAGCCCTAGCGCCTGTGCGCTACATCCCTTGCATCTGCGTGCGGTCCTTGGCGCCTGTGCGCTACAGCCTTAGCGCATGCGCCCTTCCTGTGTGCATCTGTGCACTGGTGCGCTAGAACCGTGCGCATCTGTGCGCATCTGTGCGCACTGGTGCGTGTTGAAGTAACGCACTGTGCGCACTTTTCGCCCCAGTTGCACACGCGGGTAGCGGCTTCTTGTTGCCCTTGCGTGTGACCTTTGTGCTCGCGTATCCAGACCATATCCAGACCGTAGCGCGCACATAATCATGGGGGTAGTTGCTTGATGTCTACACAAGCAACTAATCCCGTCTATGTCATTGTAGACAAAGATTATCTTCTCTTAGTCACTCCAGTCTTCCATCTCCAGTATGTCAGAAAGCAAGGCAGATACCCCATCTATGGGCGCATTTCGTGGTCCAGCGCCCATCGTCAAGATGGATGGTACGAACTATGAACTGTGGGCAATGCAGTTCATGAGTATGATGAAGTCCACGGGCAAGAAGCATATTCTCACAGAGCCCGAGCCTGCAGAGAAGACTGGAGTTCATGCCTCATGGGAGGCAGACGACGCATATGCCAAGGTGTGGCTATCTGGCACATTGGCTATTGAAATCGCCAATGACATTCTACATCAACCCACAGCCAAAGACATGTGGGATATCCTCGCAGCGACCTATTCTCAGGCAAAGAATGAGACGAAGATCCTGCAACTACAACATGATATATTCACGATAAAGCAGAATGGTCGTCCGTTACATTCTCTCTATACATCTTTGAGAGGAATGTTTGAGAAGCTTTATAGCTTCATGCCTCTTACCGCCACACCAGAGCAGCAGAAAACATACAGGAATGCAACGATGGTGGGTGTGTTTCTCGCTGCACTTGATCCAGAGTATGAGGCCGCACGTTCACAGATCTTGGCGGACTCGACTATTCCTCCCATGGAGGAGGCTTTTCACAGATTGAGTAGGATAACTGTACCTTCAACAGCTGCTAGTCAGAATCCCTCAGCCATGGCGGCCAACAGGGGCCGTGGTTCTCATTACCAGGGCCGTGGACGTACTCCCCGTGGAAGGGGTGGTCGCACTAGGCCTACATGCTCATATTGTCACCGCATCGGACATACTGAGGACACATGCTACTCAAAGCATGGATTTCCTGCATCTGCACGAGTCGCTGAGCAGATAGAGCCTCCTTCTGCTGCTTCACTGGATCAACGTTTTGATGATCTGGTTGCCCGCCTCAGGGGCATTATCCCACCATCTGGCCCAATACCGATGACAGAGAGTCATACTGATGTTGCTGCTTCTGCTTCTGCGTCTGCCTCTACGAGTACTTCAGGTAGTACACTTGCACTTCATAGTAGTAGATCGGATACATTGCCATGGATCATGGACTCAGGCGCTACACATCATCTATGTGGCGACCAGAGTCTACTTTCAGGATATACTCAGATCCCTCCAGGACGGACAGTAGTGATTGCCAATGGCACACATTCTGCCATCACGGGTCAGGGGGAGATTAGATTGACATCCTCTATGCAGCTCAAGAATGTTTTACATGCACCGCATTTTTCTATGAATCTTTTGTCAATCAGTCAGATTACGAAGGATCTCCAATGTCGAGCTATTTTTGATCCATCTTCTTTGATTTTTCAGGACATCCGTACGGGCAACGTGATTGGTCATGGCTATGAGCAAGGAGGCCTCTATCGTCTGAACCAGACCCCATTTGCCGGAATCACATCTTCTCCCGCTGGACAAGTATCTTCTCTCCTGTGGCATCTGCGTTTTGGTCATCTACCGCTTCAGAAGTTGCGTCTTGTCTTACCTTATAGTTTTTCTCACACACCTATTCAGTGTGAGGCGTGTCAGTTGGGAAAACATCACAGGTCATCATTTCCCAGTAGTCAAGGTCGGAGTAGTAACTCCAAATTTGAGTTGTTTCATGTTGATGTCTGGGGTCCAAGTCGTGTTCCCGATCATCAGGGGCACAGGTTTTATATTGTTTTTGTGGATGATTTCTCAAGAGCATCATGGGTTTCTCTAATGAAAAATAAGTCTGAAGCTGGAAATATTATTATTCAATTTCTAAATGAGATTCAGAATGTTTTTTCCACAACTGTCAAAATTATGAGAAGTGACAATGCCTTAGAGTTATGCACCAATAATCTAGCCAACTACTACTCCTCTAAAGGAATTGTTCACCAAACATCCTGTGCCCATACGTCTCAACAAAATGGGGTTGCAGAAAGAAAACACCGTCACCTACTTGATGTCACAAGGTCACTTCTCATTCAGAGTCATGTTCCGTATTCATACTGGGGTGATGCAGTCCTTACTGCATGTTATCTTATAAATCGTATGCCATCGTCTGTCTTGAATGAACAGATTCCTTTCTCACTGATTTATCCTGACAAGGATCTGTTCACTCTTACCCCTCGTGTGTTTGGGTCAGTCGCGTTTGTCCATCAGTTGTCGCCCGGTTCTGACAAGCTCTCTCCTAGAGCTGTCAAGTGTGTCTTTGTGGGGTACTCCAGAACTCAAAAGGGGTACAAGTGTTTTGACCCTGTGCGTCGGCGGTATATGATCAGTGCAGATGTTACATTCTTTGAATCCATCATGTATTTCTCAGATTCTGGGAAGATGCAGCCGCCACCTATATCCCCTGACATTGTATTCATGGCACCACCAACATCACAACCGCCACCAACATCTGAACCACCACCACCACCGCCACCGCCATCAATAGTACCTCCGTTACCATTCCATTACACCCGGAGGCCGAATCAAGCTCATGGTCCTGACCAGTCAACTAGCTCGCCTATGGTATGTAATGAGAATATTAATGTTGATGGATCTGACGACATTTCTCAGCAGGGTGCATTACAGGAGCATGGTGATACCACAGAGGACCTAGATATTCCAATCGCTCTACGGAAGCCGAAGAGAAGCTGTGTCCAGTATCCAGTATCAGCAGTGGTGTCGTTTGAGAGGCTATCTGGACCATTCAGGACGTTTGCATTGGCACTTTCAGCTACAGCCATTCCACGGAACCATCATGATGCTATGCAGGATGCTAGATGGCGACTAGCAATGGAAGAGGAGATGGAGGCACTTCAGTCTAGAGGAACCTGGAGTTTGGTTCCTATACCTCCAGATGTTAGCCCGGTGAGTTGCAAATGGGTGTTTACAGTTAAGCACAATGCAGATGGTTCCATTGACAGGTACAAGGCACGCCTTGTTGCTCGGGGCTTCACGCAGACATATGGGGTAGATTACCTAGACACCTTCTCCCCTGTGGCGCGTCATTCTACTTTACGGTTCCTGCTATCTGTTGCGGTTGCTAAAGACTGGCCACTCTATCAACTGGACGTAAAGAATGCATTTTTGTATGGAGACTTGCAGGAGGAAGTCTATATGCAACAGCCACCTGGTTTTGCTGTTGAGGGGGAGTGTTCCAAGGTTTGCAGATTGCATAAGGCCATCTATGGTCTTAAGCAGAGCCCCAGAGCATGGTTTCAGAAGCTTTCAGACCTCTTTGAGAAACAAGGATATAAACGCTCCAATGCTGATCATTCCTTGTTCGTGCAGAAGACGGCGAGAGGTATCATTGTAATCATGGTTTATGTTGATGATATCTTGATTACAGGTGATGATGAGCAAGGCATTAAGCAAGCAAAGGAAAGGCTGGGGACCGAGTTTGTCACCAAGGACTTGGGAGTCCTTAGATATTTCCTGGGGCTGGAATTTGCTAGAAATCCATATGGATTAGTCATGACACAGAGGAAGTATGTCACAGATCTACTGAGTGAGACATGTATGCTAGGGTGTCGACCTGCTACGACACCAATGGACCCTAGCATGAAGCTGTATGATGATGACACAGAAGAGGTAGATCAGAGAAGGTACAGAGAACTGGTGGGCAAATTACTGTATGTCACTATCACTAGACCTGATATACAGTTTGCAGTGAGTCGTGTGAGCCAGTTCATGGAGCAACCACGCCAGGTCCATATGGATGCCATACACATGATTCTGAGATATCTAAAATCATCTCCAGGTGCAGGCTTGATATTTAAGAAAGGAAAGGAGATTTCTGTTACAGGATGTGCGGATGCAGACTATGCAGGATGCCCCAAGGACAGGAAGTCAACATCAGGGTTTGCAGTCTATGTTGGAGATGCTCTAGTTTCGTGGAAGAGCAAGAAGCAGACAGTAGTAGCTAGATCCAGTGCTGAATCAGAATATAGGGCTATGGCCCAGGCGAGCACAGAAATGATGTGGGTAAAATCCTTACTTGCAGACCTATGTATTGACATACCTCTTCCTATGAGGTTGGAATGTGACAATCAGGCCGCCTTGTTCATTGCAAATAACCCAGCTTTTCATGAGAGGACCAAGCATATTGAGGTCGACTGTCACTACATACGTGACATGATTCAGAAGGGGTTCATTGCTACATCTCACGTCACATCAGAGAATCAGACTGCTGATATTTTCACCAAGGCATTATTTAAAGGCCCATTCCAGAAGTGTGCGTCCAAGCTGAGCATGATTGATATCTATGCTCCATCTTGAGGGGGAGTGTTGACGCATAGGCTATTTTGTATCTCTTTGTTATTTTATTTTCTTGTTATTCTCTTTATGTAATTTACCCATAGGCTACTCTCCTATATAAGAGAGCCTAGGGCTATGGAATAGAACCTCTCATTCACGTTTCCCAACACATATACATCTATCATTGAGAGTCTAATATAAGCCCAAACATGCACTAGACCAGATATATGTTTTGCAGTTGGAATGTTGGGTAGACATCAAAGCAATCCAGGCATGGACCATTGGATAGCGACAAAGAAGGTCTTGCGATATTTGCAAGGAACTAAGGATTTTATGCTAATCTACCGGCATTCAGATTCCTTAGAAGTTACTGGCTATTCGGATTCGGATTATGCAGGAAGGAGGATAAAAAATCTACCTCTGGATACATTTTTCTTCTTGCTGGAGGTGCTATTTCATGGAGAAGTGTGAAACAATCACTTGTCACATCAAGTACCAGGAAGCCGAATTCGTAGCATGTCACGAGGCTACTACACAAGCACTTTGGTTAAAGAATTTCATTGCGGGTCTTAAGATAGTAGATTCAATCTCAAGACCATTAAAGATTTATTGTGATAATTCTGCAGCCGTTTTTTTCGCCAACAACAAGTATACGCGTGCCTGAATGAGAATTGACATTAAATATCTTGTTGTCAAAGAGAAAGTTAGAGATCATTTAATATTGATTGAACATATAGGTACTAAGTACATGATTGCGGATCCTATGACAAAGGGTTTGCCGCCTAATGTATTCATCAATCATGTAACTGAAATGGGTCTATCTAGTACCTTGTAATAATATCAATACATCCATGTGTGTACACTTTAAGTTTTGGTATAATGATCTCGTTGTTTATTGTCTGTTTCAGTTGCATGCAATTAATGAACAGACATAAAGAAAGGACCCATGTTAATATCTGGATATTAACACATAAAGATTTGTCATGTTAAGCAAACTATTGGTATTGTAATGCTTGGAAGGATATATCTGCTTGAAAGGTATCTACCGCAAAGATTCATATTAATAGAGCTTAACTAGACAAATGTAAAGCAACAATTTTGTTACATGAGCCAAGTGGGAGAATGTAAGGAATATTATGTATGCAACTACCAAATATGGTAGTTGTCAATATATTTTTATTTCTTATTTTGTAGCTCATGAATAATTATGAAAGGGTGCATCTTTGAGAAGTTGCTTTTGGTGGTTACCTTAATGGATAGGTAACCAACATGTATTATAAATATAAGATTGGGGTCCCCTCTCCCTTAACTAATGAATGCAAGAGGATCCATTACTCAAGCATGTTAGGCAATTGTTGAGAAGGAGAAGGAAATCCCACTTCATCGCTTCACTTCCGCTGCGATGGATTCCGGTAACTTTAAGTATCTTAGATTTTCTTGATCAAGTTTATAGATCTATCAGGTTATTAGATCTATCAAAGGTATCCTTTCTTTTTTCTGAGATGGGTATCTGTCATTTGGTGAACCAAAATGATTTCTACTTTAAATTTATAGAGCTTGGAGAGTAATTATCCAAAGGATGATGGGGGGAGATGTTTTTTCTCTAAAGACGGGAATGCTTGTTAAAAATTGTCTTGGATTTTGAGCTCAGCAACTAATAAATAGGTAATTATTATAAGTTATTCAGAGATCTATTTTCCCCTTAATTTTCTCATCTACGTGCCAACATGGGTGTTCATTCATATATGATATTTAAAATCTCTTTTGTCAAGATAAACTTTTGCATTAAATTATTATCTCCATATGTTTATATTTCTTGCTCACTTTCCATGTCCTGATCTACGTTAACACAAGCCCATTTAGAGTCTTTTGATTGTCGAATGCCATAAATTCTGATAGGATCTCCATAGTCTTGAGCTTTCTTGTCAGCCCATTATGCCTCCTCCAGGCATGAGATTCAAAATGTCCTTTCTTGTTTGATCTCAAAGCACCACTGTTGTCGTGCCAACTAGCAATGAAGAAAAATTTTTAGAACCTCTAGTGATGACCATAGACAAGTGAAGGGGTAAGCTGAGGCAAAACCTATATAACATTGCCAATGGTTGCTGGCTGCTGATGTGTATCACTTGGAGGCAATGACCCTCAGGTAAGTACTGGATGAACCCATGAACCTGGAATTTTCTTGGTAGCGGTGATTGTCTATAGTTGGCTACATTTGTGGCTACACGTGCCATGGTTATGGTTGGATGTGCTGGTGGGGGAGTAACCCTGTGTTAAGACAAAAACAGAGAGAAAAGGTAGTGTTATGAACTCAAAATGTAAATATATGGCAAGTATAATGCTTGTAGGATTTATTTCGATTGTTTCTTATAAATGTGTTAATTATCCAGGTTTCATAGTAGGTGGTGCTCATATGCTTATTTTCTATATCTTATGGCAGTGGTAAGGGAGAAAGATGTCTGTTGGGAATATTGTGAAAAGTTAGATGGGAACAAGGTCCGATGCAACTTTTGTCAGAAAGTTCTGAATGGCGGCATTAGTAGATTGAAGCATCATCTTTCTAAATTACCTAGTAAAGGTGTCAACCCATGTACCAAAGTAAGAGACGACATTACAGAAAGGGTAAAAGCTATTTTAGCAATGAAGGAGGAAGGAAAAGAAGTCTCTGGTGCAAAGAAACAACGGCTTAATGAAGAGAAAGCTACTGCCAGTAGTCCCATTAATAAATCCACCATGCCTATTATGCTTGCCACACCTTTGCCAAAACTTTTTATGTGCAATGCAACTGCCAGAACTTCACAAACATCTTTAGATGTGGATAGGTGCATTGCAGAATTCTTCTTTGAGAACAAGTTGGACTTCAGTTTGGCAAATTCACCTTCTTACCAGCTAATGATGGAGGCACTTGGTGGTGCTGGCTTCAGAGGCCCATCATCCGAATCATTGAGGACTACCTGGTTACAAAGGCTGAAATCAGAAATAAACGTAAAGATTAAAGAAATAGAAAAGGAATGGAGTTCCAGTGGTTGCACCATTATAGCTGACACTTGGAGTGACAAGTCTAAAGCATTGATCAACTTCTTTATCTCGTCGCCTTCTGGGACTTTCTTCCACAAGACGGTCGATGCTTCTACATACTTCAAGAATTCAAAGTATCTTGCTGAACTATTTGACTCAGTCATTCAAGATGTTGGCCCGGAAAACGTTATTCAAGTAATCGTGGACAATCCAATGAATTATGTTTGTGTGGGAAATCACATCATGCATAATTATAGTACAATATTCTGGACACCATGTGCTTCGTACTGCTTGAATATGATCTTAGAAGATATTACTCGAGTTGATTGGGTGAGCAGATGTATCTTTCAAGCACAACAAGTCACAAGATTTATTTACAATAATACTTGGGTGCTTGACTTGATGAAGAAGTTCACAGGTCAGGACATTGTCCGCACAGGTGTCTCCAAGCCCGCTTCAAGTTTTCTTTCTCTGCAGTCCCTTTTAAAGCAGAAATCACGACTGAAACACATGTTCAACAGCCCGGAGTACTCATCCTCACTGTACGCAAGCAGGTCCCACAGCATCACATGCATGGATATCATCGAAGATAATGAATTTTGGAGATCGGTAGAAGAAGTGGCAGCTATCTGTGAGCCATTGCTGAAAGTTTTGAGAGATGTTACAGGTGGGAAACCCGTGTTGGGGTCTGTTTACGAACTTATGACCAAGGCCAAGGAATCTATAAGAACATACTATATAATGGACGAGAACAAATGCAAGACATTTCTGGATATTGTTGACAGAAGGTGGCAAACTCAGCTCCATTCTCCCCTTCACGCAGCAGGAGCTTATTTGAATCCCAGTATACAATACAATTCCGAAGTTAAATTTCTTGGAATGGTAAAAGAAGAGTTTTATAACGTCCTCGATAAGCTTCTGCCTACTCCTGAATTAAGACACAACATAACTGAACAGATAGGAATTTTCAGAAAAGGTCAGGGTATGTTTGGCTCCAACTTAGCTCGAGAGGCTCGATACACAGCATCTGCAGGTATCACCACTTCTTAAAATCATGATCAATAGCTGCATTAGTAAAATGTCGTAGTAAATGCTTCTGAGTGATCAAATGTGCTACGTATAGGGATATGGTGGGAACAGTACGGCGACTCTTCACCCGGTCTGCAACGTGTTGCTGTCAGAATACTCAATCAGGTCTGCAGTGCCTCCATTTTTGAGAGGAGTTCTGGCTCCTGTCACCAGTTCCATTTAGAAAAGAAAAACAAGTTAGATAAAGAGACGGTGAACGATCTTCTCTATGTGCACTATAATCTCAAGCTCCAAGGTAAGGGAAAGGCAACCGATGCGGATCCAATTTTACTGGATGATATCGATATGACATCGGAGTGGGTGGAAGAACCTGAAGCCAGTATTCCAACGCAGTGGCTTGATCGGTTCAACTCTCCATTAGATGGAGGCGATTTAAATACGAGACAATTTACAGCTGCAATTTTTTCAAATGATAACATATTTAACTTGTGACCTCAATTTTTTCTGTGATGTTTCCTTTCCATCGCAGTGTATCATATGGAATGGAAATCAGGTCTATATGCATTTCCATATATCTTGCAAAGTCCACTTCTCTGTAGTAAATGGAATCAAATGACAAAAAAATGTGTTTATTGCATTCACTGTGTACATAGTTGCTCAGGACTGTGTTCTAGGAGATTACCTCATCATGGTTGCAACAAGTATTAGTATAGTCCAATGCGGATTATCCTTGACAAATGTTTTAAATTTGAAAAGCTAATCCGTCGATTATTGTGAGGATGATCTGTAACAAATATTCTAAACTCGGAGACAATCTTGGTTTGTCGATATCAAGAGTTATCGTTAACATTGTACCGCAATCAAAGGAATCTATGTGACTATTAGAGTTTAGGGCTGATATTAGAGTTTAATAGCCGATGTTTACTAGATATGATCTTGACCTGCAGTTGTCCCCAAGATACTTGGTCATGTACAAAATTGCAACCATCTTCTATGTGTTTTCTAGATGGGGTTCGTTACGATATGCGTTGCACCAACATTGTCACGCCATAGAATCTCAGGGTATTGCGGAGAGGCTGGCGTAGTTTAGCCATTAGTGAGAGAACCCATATAACATTTGTTCTGCCATTAAGTTATGGCATTAGGTAATGCTTTGTATTTGAACTTTGTAAAGAAGTCTTGTTATAAGATTGTGATGAACGCTAAATGCGACGTACTAATAAAATGGTGTTAATGTCGTTATAGATCAAAATCTGTTCAATCTACATAAATTTATAAAATCGCTTCACACAATTAAAAGAATGCATAATAGAGTGGTGAGCATCAGATTGATCCATATGGAGGAAGTGGATAGTGGTAGGTGCTTAATGTGTCAAGATTTATCTCCTATTTTAACTTTCCAACAACTTTTCTTCTTTTAAAGGATTTTCTCGGTAGAAAATTATTTTTAAGATTTCCAAATATTTTTTTATAACTTTTATATGCTTGGAAAAAAATAAAATACAATTTTTCTTAAGACTACTTAGCCAAATACCTAAGAAAATATTATCTTGGATGAACATGACTCGCGAACAAAGTGTAGAAAGATAACATGAAAGTAATTAATACGAAGAGCATGGATTTTTCTAATTGCAAAAAAAATACGGGAAAATATAAGAATTCATAGAATAAACATGACAAAAATATTGTAGAGAGTGAAACACATTTTTAAGCTTAAATGTTTTCATTAAAATTTAGAAAAATTTTAAAGAAAAAATTGAATTACAATTAAATAAACTACACCGAGTTTAAATACAATTTGACCAAATAAATAAATTAATACAATTAAAAAAGAGTTTAAGTACTGTATAAAATTTAAATTATATTTAAGGATAAACTGAACACAAATAAATTAATAGAAATTGAAATTGGATCATTGTAAAAGGACCTTAAGCAAGTTGAAACCACAGTGAGAGATTGACCTCCAAACTTCAACTTTCCTCATCGCATATGTCACATATAGGGGTTATCTAGCTCTCTATCTATGTCACAAGTGAATGGAAGAAATGACCAAGATTGATGTGCACCTTTAACCTTGGAACAAAAGAACGAATTTAGGCAAAGGGACTTTAAAAGGAAATGAAAAAAAAACAACATAAAGCAATGCATGAACACAAATGAGAGGGTGGTTTCGCATGGAGCATTGGCTAGCCAACACCACCCACAAGTAAAAAAAAGGTATTCTACTTTTAACCCATGGTCCCACCCTTCTTCAAGGCTCGAGTTCTAGCCTTAAAAGACCCTCATAAAGGGAAGGTGGACGATGGATACATGGAGGATGTGCGAGTGGCAGGTGCACATGAGTGGAAGGCTAACGATGTGGGAGTCAACGAAGAAGGCATACGATATTTGAGAATCTATTTTCGAGAGAGCATTTTCTCCTAGGGTTTCATATATTTAGTATACCGATTTTTCATAGTGATTTATTTCTTTATTAGTGTTTTTCTCACTACATCGGTGGGAATTTTCCACGAAATCAATACCTTATTTGTGTAATTGCCATGTAGATTGTCATATGCTTGGATTTCTTCTATGCAAATTGGTATTAGGGTGATTGAATTGGAGATTCTTCATGAATTTTATACGCATTTGAGAGTTTCCATAAAGACATGTTTATTCGACGGCTTCCGCTTTACATTGAACCTCCCTCAATAGATCTCTTTTGATCCGATCCGAAATCCTAGATGATGAAAAAATTTGAGATTGAGACGTTTGATCGAAGCTTCAATTTTGGCATGTGGAAGGCCAAGATGGAATAAATCCTCATTCAACAAGGTGCCTTGAAGGTAATGAAATGCCTAGGGAAGATGCATGCCTACGTTGACTTACTATAATAAAAAAGATATGAAAACTCTAGGGCAAGTATAAAACCTTGTACGTCTGACAATGTTTTTTATGAAGTTATAGAAAGAAATATTTGAAACAACCATGTGGTTAAAGATTAAGAGGGCTCTATATGATGAAGAAATTCATCAATCGCTGGCATCACAAGCATCACTTATTTATTCTATATATAACTGAAGCTATACCTAGTAAGTCTTATCTAGATGTTTTCGATTCAATCATCTGTAAGAGATTGATAGTGAAGATAAAGCATTTTTGTTGTGTTCATTACCACCCTCGTATAAAATATTTTAGATAAACCCTAATGTATGGAAAGGAAGAATTTCTCTAGATGGTGTAGATCGTCCCTATTATTGAAAGAGCTTATGGACCATGGACAGATGATGCAGTCATCAAGACATTGTAATACTAGCGTACTTTATATGAAGGGTAAATTTACAAAATGGAAGAACTTTGAAAAGTCGTAGGATGAGAAGAAGAAGGTAGAAAGCAACTTCTGTTAATATTGTAAGAAAAAAAGGGCATATGAAGGATCGTTGCTGAAATATTCAAAACAAAGAGAAAGAGGTTAAGCAAATTGGCAAATCCATCAAAGATTTTTCTCAAGCTAGTTTTGTGGAAATCGAATGGAAAGATGTGGGCTATGTTTTGATGGCCAGTACACTATATAGATCAAAAGATGATTGACTTTTAAATTCTAGTTGCTCCTATCACATCCCACCCAATCGGCATTGGTTCTCGTTCTTCGTATCAGTTGATGGAGTTGTTATGACAAATGACTCACAATCTACACCCATAGTGTTAGGGATCATTGAAAAGAAGACGCAAATTAGGGCAGTGGTCACCTCAATAGATGTTTTCCATGTTCAGATTTGAGAAAGATTCGACATTGATTGGCAATCTAGAAGAGAAAGGATGCGAGTATGATACAAGATGTGCTATACTTACAGTTAAGAGATCAAAACATCTATATGTTTTATAGGGAGATACTATTATAGTAGGTGCAACTGATTTCACTATTTTAGAGATAGATCGCACTATGTTGTGGCTTCTTAGGTTGAGACATCTAAGTGAGACATGAGTGAGTACTCTCGTCAAAAGATGATTACTTGATAGTCAGGGTATGTGTTAGTTAGACTTCTGTGAGCATTGCATTAATCCATTATTCCTTAAACTAAGGAGTATGAAAGAGTTTTGGTGTTGAACATTAAACTAAGGGCACTAGGACCATGTTCACTCTGACCTACGAGGGTGTCTCAAGTTCCCTCCAAAGGTGGTGCACAAAAAATGTCAACTTTCATCAATTATTATCTAGAAAGGTCTAGATTTATGCTCTTAACGAAGTATTCGCACACACCAAGTAGTGGAAGACATTGTTAGAGAAGCAAACTAGAAAGTCAATTACGAGACTAAATGACTTAGAATTTTATTCTACATAATTTAATGACTTTTGTAAAAATGAAGGCATTGCTAGACATTAACAGCCATGCACACTTTACAACAAAATGGAGTTGGAGAGTGCATGAATATAGGAATATGAGAGAGAGCATGATGTATGTTTTTTAATGCTGGTTTGATGAAGGATTTTTGGATCGAAGTAGTGGCTACAACGAGATTCCTAGTAAATCGATCTCATTCACAAGTCTGAATGACCTAACACCAAAAGAGATACCATCTGGATGCTCATGGTTATTCTAATTGGAAAATTCATGGTTATCATGCATATGAATACGTCATACAAGAATAATTTGAACCAAGATATATTAAATGCATATTTCTTGGGTAGGCCTCTAGGGTGCAGGGGTGTAGATTGTAGTGTATTGATCCGACATTACCTTAATGATTATTGAGAAGAATATATTGTTTAATGAGTCATCCCAAGAAAATTATTGTTATTTTTTCTTTTGACGCAGATGCTGATGTGAGTAACAAAAAGTAGGCGGAGCTTGAGATTGACCCATTTCAACTACATCATGATTATTTATCTGATTCAAAAAAAAAGAAGAGGAAAGTACACCATACGGTTATGAGGAATGCGCTGCATACATAGGAGGAAATGGTTGATCAAGACATTTTTCAAATAAGGAGATTCGACATTTGTGTAAACAATATCTATCATAGAGGAGACCTGGTGCAGAAGAGTCGAATAGTTCTTGTGAAGTTGTTCCTTCCCTATTTTATGCAAATTGGTTTACAACATTGAAGGAGGAGATATAATCTCTTTATTAAAATCTGACATGAGCTCTTATTCCCCAACCAAGTGGACGACATGTTATTGGTTGCAAATAGGTCTTGAAAAAGAAAGAAGACATTTATGGGTTACTTGATACAAGATATAAAGAATATCATTTGTTAAAGCCTTTAGAAAAGTGGAATGTATTGATTACAAAGATATCTTCTCACCTGTTGTCACACATTCATATGGCTCCTGCTAGAAATTGTTGGTGTAATTGATTTGGAGTTGGAGTAGCTAAATGTAAAAATAACCTTCTTACATGGGTAACTCGAAGAGCACATATACGTGCTTCAATCTGATTCCTTTTAAGTATAGGGAAAGGATGATCACATGTTCTTGTTACAGAAATCTCTTCGTGAGTTGAAGCGATTACCCAGACAAATGCTTCAACTCATTCATGATTGTACAAGGTTTTTCTAAGAACAGATACGATGTCTGTGTATATTTTAGACGTCTTGTTGATGGCTCTTTTATTTATATGGTGTTCTATGTTGATGGTATGTTAATAACATCCAGAAATAAACCTAAAGTGAGCATGTTATATCTATTTTCGGAAAAGATCTAGGGTTTCTTGTATCATCAAGTCCAATTTTTCATAGTGATCTCTCTCTTTGATAGTGATTTTTTTCCCATCACACTGATAGGATTTTTTCCAAATAAATTGTTTTGTCTAAGTGATTACCTTGTGAATTGTTACGTGCTTAGATCGGTTCTCTACATTTTTATGGCGGTGTTTGAATCAACTATTGCTGAGATAATTCAAATCTTGAAATTGAAGTTTGTAGTTTTGCTGTAAGTTTATAAAATATAATTGGCAAATGTTAATTCGAGCGGTACATAATTGTAGCATTCAATAAGTAGCGAATGAACTAGGAGATTGGTTATTGTAATGGATGAGGTCGAGAAAAAGTTGTGGCGAAGCTTATGATTCATATGTGAAGGTCTCACTTTGGGATAATTTTAAATTAACGGGAATGGTCACTGCATGTAATGTTTATATGATATAGGGAATATAAACATGTAATGTTTCGTTGCGAGGAATATATCAATGAATATCATTACTCATGTAAATTTAAAAAAGTAAGCGTCGAATAATATGTTTTTATTATATATTCAACTATGTAAGATATATTAAAAAATATTAAATTATTTGTTACTTTAGATCAATTTTGAGGAAAAAGATATTATTATTGCGTTTGGGCTGAGATAATTATGACGTCGTCTTGCGTGCATTGACTGAGAAGATTATGGGAAATAATTATGAGGATGCTTATATCTGACTTATACAGTTATATATAGGGCTGGCTATCGAGTTGGCTCGAGCTCGGGCTCGATGAGTTCGAGCCCTTATCGAGCTGGCTCGAGCTCGATAAGGCTCGAGTCGAGCCCCTTATCGAGACCGAACTCCTTATCGAGTAGGCTCAATCCCAAGTCAAGTTCGTTAAGGAAAATGGGTACTTTTTGATGGAAAAGTGTTTGTACGGATTCAATCTTGAGACCTGCTTTATCAAAGACAGTGTTCCTTACCAGTATGCCACTAGCCAAGTTGTGTGTAAAATCTTAATTATAATATATATTGTAACATTATATTTTTTATAAAAAGATTACTAATTTTCTAATGTGTGTGTGTGTGTGTGGGGGGGGGGGCAAATGTGTGGGCAGGAATGTGATTGATTTGAGAATTGGGTCATGACTCGTGACTCGTGGGAGGGTCAAAGTTAGTGGAGGGAAAATTGCAAAGGGCTAATTTTATTTTGTTTGTACTATATATAAATATATAAATAATATATACAAATATATTCCTTATCGAGCCCCTTATTGAGTTATCGAGCCCAAAATTCTGGCTCGGACTCGGCTCAATAGCCTAATGAGCCGAGCTCACGAGCCCTTATCGAGCCGAGCCCAAGCCTGGCTCATCGAGACGTGGCTCAATAGCCAACCCTAGTTGTATATGATAGGCATGAAAACGTTTCTAGGAGACTGGATAATGTGTGCCAATGTATAAATAGGGCAAGGGTTGGGTCAAATCGTGATTAACCTGATTAGAAAAGTCCTTAACAAATTTTATTCCCAGCAATCATTCGAAACACTATTCTTAGACTTTATAGCTATGGAAGGTTGTTAATTAGTTACATGTATTTTAGGTCAAGTATGGTTTTGTTTTCTCCCCCTTACAGTATCAGGTTTAACAGGCTATTAATTAAGGGACTAAAAGAGAAGGAATCGTGGTGTAAACATCCATTAGTTAGCCGAGAAAAGTCGACAACTCTGGTTGCAAGATCACAATACTTACATGCATACAACTTGCACGTATAGCTCTTTCTGATTATGCATCCCTAGCTGTTGATTTAATCCTGAGATTATATGACAGCATACTGAGATTTAATCCTGTGCTAGCTGTTCATCAGAAGCTGATCATGTTGGCAATGTTTAGATCCTTGTCTAACTCCACTGGATAGAATCCCATTCGGAAAATCCCATCATGAGATTGCATAGGGTGCGTATAATATCAGGCAGCTCCCAAAACCATGACGTGTACCACTGCCCCTATTCATTCCTCAAAGTAGAGATCTTCTATTGTGGTGTTGTGCCTACTTTAATCGTGAGAACCGCTCGATCTTGATCGAGCGGTTCACATGATTTTGCACGATACATGCTTACAAAAAGTACAAAATCGTGTGAACTGCTCTATCTCCATGACCACAGTAGACTCCGCTGTATTTCGATCCTGTTCCTCCTCGAGGATGATCAGATAAAGACAATGCTAAAAGTAAATAGAAATGCAAGTGACGGCAGCAACTGCGCCGCCCCCACGTGACATTTATAATGTGAAACACTGCATGTTTATATTCCTTGCATGATATACCATTGCACGCAGACGAGAGTAGAGTAGATCTGGTCAATGGGTCGGGGGTCCGTCCGCCCAGCCCGCTCAACCCGCTCATGGGATGGGCTTGGGCCAAGATATTTTAGAAATGGGTCGGCCCGGTCCGACCCGCTCTTTGGTCCGCCCGTCAACTGGGAGGACCGTGGACATGTGCCATAAAGCTCGGCCCAGCCCGCACATATAAAAATATATGTTTAAAATTATATTTTAGGTACATTTAATATAATATACTTCAAGTTTTTGTTTTACATTATCAATATTATATCTTATTTTATAATTTGCATGCAAAGTAACACATATTATGTTTACTTGAATTTAGAAAGATTAGATGATGCTAAAAAAACTTAATTATCTCTGTAATTTTGATTAAAAAACTAATAAAAATTACCTTTACGTTCAGCCCATGGGTCGGCCCAGCCTAGACTTGGGCTGGGCTTGAGCCTTGAGGTATGACCCATGGACCGGGCCAGACCGGACCCGGACCTTGAACAGGAGGTTTTAGAACATCGGCCCGTTCAGCCCGGCCCAGGACCCGGCCCAACCGACACTTTGGCCAGATCTAGAGTAGAGTACTAAAGGCTTCAGGGCATACGTGGAACCATGACCCTCAAAAGCCTGCTGCATTTGACCCCTGTACGGATACCTGCATGGCGAGGGTAGTAGTAGACCTCCCCTTTCTTTACGTCTCCTTCCTGTTGGTCTGTCTCCTGTCAATAAGTTCTCGTGAGATTTGTACAACTTTGACTCAAAATTGGTTAGGTATACAACCTTTGGATTTTAGGGAACGTACGAATGATCATGTAACCTAAAAGCTCGTACTGATCATCGTTTGTAGGACCCTCGAGAGATAGCATGCGGATCCTCGGCTGAACAGCACTTTGCTGTAACAATGGGGTGATCTGACTGATCGTCATCCCATGTTAAAGCATTCCGTTGTACAACAAAGCATCCGTTCTCCTTGAGATTAACCCAAGGAGGAGGATAACATAAAAGCTAAAATCGCAAATCATGTCTTTTTTGCCTAGTTCGCCTTTCTGATGCACTGTGTAGGGCGAAGCCTTCCGGACAAGGGAACGGATCCCTTGCTGTAACAGCCCCTGTTGTAATGGAGGGGATCCGTTGGATGGAGATTGGACAGCCCTCTAGGGGTCGGGAATGGTTGGCCTCCAATGATGTTCATCGGATTCCCATCCAACGGATTCCCTGCGATATATGTGCTGTAAAAGCAAAGGATCCTCTTTGTCCGAACAAACACTCAATGAAAAGAGGGATTTCGGGCTCCTGAAGTAGGGTGTGCACGGACCAAAGATGAGCAACTCTACCAAAGCTCAGCTTGATTCGTTTTATATGTTTAAGGGTTCTGTTTAAGGGTTCGTGCTCGGGTCAATTCGGTAACATGAATGTTGTGTTGGGTTGTTGCAAAACATTGACCTTCAATGGCCATAATTGGACTTATAACAGCCACCATGAATTTGATGCTTTGAACATCGTAATGTATACCTTCAAGGCTTCAAGACATGGACATTACAAAATCAATGGACAAATTTAGTAAGTGCGCTCAAATGAAAGTATTGTATAGGAATTATGATCTTTTCCATGGAGAAACTCACAAGAACAAGATGAAATGTGAAGTTTTGGGAGCCCCTAAAAATACCATAACAATGAAGATGGTGTTTATGTAATTTGACTTCACTCAAATTCATGGAAGTCTTATTTGGTTCATCTAATGTTCGATACTAAATAAATTTTCGATAGTTTATGTTACAATAGTCATTTTTTTCTTCCATTATGGCTCTTTTGAAAACAAAACTTCCATACGTTTTATACTCTTTTTTCTTGGATCAAAGTTTGACTAAGGTTTGTTTTGGTTAATTTAACCTTGATCGAATTATATTTAAATCTATCAGAAGTTATATATCTAATAGCTAATAAGTAGTAACAACTTATTTTTCAGAAATCGAAGTATATATACATTTTCATATTCATGGAAACTTATAACCTTAGAGTGTCAGCTTGTTGGCAATCCCAATGTTGTGTTTTCCTTCATGTGATAGAAATAATTTAACCTCATGGAATTTAGATTTCATGTATTGATCACATACTCTTTGTCAGAAGGTCTTGTAGAATTTCGTCCGATGCATCAACTCAAGAGAGAAAAAGAGGGGGAAAAGAAGTAGTTGCATATTGCTCTAGTATTGTCTCGTCTCGATACGTAATCAAAGATCGAACTATATTCATGTTTCATATTCATGGACATATAAAATCGTAAGGCAGCAACATGTTATTGTAAATGAGATTTTGCCCATGTGATAAATTTTTCTTGGAATATCTCTGTTTTGCGATAATCCATGTTATTGTAAATGAGATTTTGCTCATATGTAAGCCGTGTACGGGATATAAACATTTAATATAGTACTTGATTTTATGTTGCAATCAGTTTTGCGATTTTTCACCCTGGTGGTAGGGATTTTTCATGTTAAAAATTCTATTGCTTTTGTGATTAGATTTTATATAAATATATAACCTCTATGATCTGTCACACTTTGTAGGTAACACTTAACAACTTTGTATTTTCTTTCCATAATTAGACCACATACAAAAAATTATTTCTATCAAAGTTCCAATCCAAGAGCAAGAAAAAATGGAGTTTGAGCATGAACATGTTTACATCTTGTGGTTGAGAATGTGTGAAATAATATTCATAACAAGACTCATGCACGAATACTTTGGTCTAAATTGGAGAACCTATGCACTTCAAAAATATGGGGAAAAATAATTTTTTTACTCAAGATATTGATGTAATTGAAATATTGAAGGATACTACTAGTATTACTTCGAATGAATTTCAAGGTAAAAGCAGACGCAAGTACGTATCCATGTACAAAGAGTCTCACCAATGATGAATATATTGTTGATGAGCATGATTTATTCATTGTGTCTAACATGGATGCGAATGTTGGCAGAGATGCCACTTATTGCTTAGTAGATAGTGGTACAACCCTACATGTGATCCTAAACGTGGAGTTTTTCGCTTCTTAAATGCCTAATGATTTTGACATTCTTAGAATGTGTGCAGTTGTTCTTTCTCTAGTGTTTTTGGCATAAGTGGCCTCATTTTTTAAAATGTTAGAAGAGTTCTTCGTATCTAAAAGATGAAACACGCTCATGATATGCTTATGAACTTGATCTAAAGTAGAAAACTTGATAATAAAGATTATTTAAACATATTTTGTGGTGGAAAACAAAAGGTTATCGAGTTTATTAATCTTTTGGTTCAATAGAAGAAGTAAAATAATAAGCTCTATATGCATGCATCAATTTCAAGAGATATACTCGATGGAACCCATGATGTTGATTCAATTGAATTACGGCATGAGGCTCTGTTAGAAACCTTGATCAAGAGGGATGTCGTTCCAAGCATGAAGAAAGAAAAATAGAGAGATGCACTCATTTCTTGTTAGCAATGCAGTTGTGAGTTACATTCAAAAGTAACTTACTCTCCGAAGGTACAAATACTTAGGTTAGTTCACGTAGATTTATGTCATCCTCGGAAGATTCTTCTCTTGTTGGTGCACTTCATTTTGTCACATTTAGTGATATTCTCCAACTATGTGTTTTTATCCTAGAGAGGAAGGATCGTCCATAGTGTGTTCAAAAACTTTCCAAGCACTTGCAAAAAGGCATGGACACAAGGACATGAGTGCATATGCATCAACAATGATGGAGTTTTTGGATAACATGTATTGCATGTGTCATATGATTAGAATTAGAAGACTTCGCCAAAGATTCCCCAGTTGAAAAATTTTGCTAAGAGGATGAACATGACTCTTTTTGGGAGATTCAAGTGCATAAAATATGAGGTAAAGTTACCCATTTCTTCTTAGGGTGCATATTTGAATACTATGGCTTATGTGATCAAGATGTCTCCACACACACCACTTTCAATGAAGATATCTCCAATAGAATCTGGCATAGAAAATTTTTTCATTTATAACACATACATATATTTAGTTGTAAAGCCTTTGTGCATGTTTCAACAAATAAAAGATTTAATTCAGAATCAAAGATCAAATAGTGCTTCTTGTGGGATATGGACAAAATGTATTAGACTACATGTTATATGATTTGATATAGAAGAATCTTATGAGAAGGTATGATGTAATACTTTATGAGGATTAGACTATCGAAGACATTCAGAAGGAATATAAGGATATAGCTCATAATAGATATAAACCAGTAGATGTGGAGCTTATTCTTTTGTAGCTCTTGAGGAAAAAGATGCTAACATGATAAATACTCATACTAGAAATCAAGTCGAAGGCACTTCTTCTAACATAGATCCACCTTACATATCTACAAGGAAGAGACACACCAATATGAAATACTCTGCACATGTTTAAATTCTTTTAGTGAACAACTACGACAAATTACTATGAAGAGGCTATGCAGGATATGCAAAAAGAAAAGTGAATGAAGACATTGCAAGATAACACATAATTCGTGTATGCATACTTTTGAGCTTATGGAATTTCCTAAGGGAAAAATAATTTTAAAAATAAGCATATTTTTAGAGTGAAGTGTGATGAAAACTCTTAAATCCATGACATAAAGTCAGGTTGGTTGTGAAAGGCTTCATCTAAGAAGGAAGATGTTGATTTTTATTAGAATTTTCTTGTCTGTGGTGAATATGTCATTCACTAGAGTTATTCTTGGTTTGACAACCAATCAAACCTTAAAATTGGGCGAATGGATGTGACGATTGCTTTATTAATGATTTCGAGTATGGCAAAACCAGATGGATCTGTGGTCAAATGGAAAATAACATTGTCTAAATATTGAAAATACATAAATATGCACTAAAGCCAACTTTTAAGCAGGGGAATAAGGAGATTGAGTCTTCTATGGAGGAGTGTGGCTACAAAAAGACTATTTCATGTAAGTATGTTATTGTCAAGAAATTGAATGCTTTTATCATTTTGTTCATTTATGTTGACGACGTGCTTATTGTTGGAAATAATACTTCGAGAATTTCAAGTCTAAAGAAAGAATTAAGCAAATCTTTTGCCACAAAGTACGTAAGATCTCTAAATCAAATTTTGGATTTGAAATTTACTTTTAATAAAAATTCCAAGAGACTTTGATTATCTAATTAGACATACATCGAGAAAGTACTTCAGAGATTCCATATTGATAAACTCAAATCCATGAGTACCTCCTTGGAGCAAACTTCGAGTTAAGAACGAATCATATTCCAAGGAAAGAAAAGAAAGCATGATATGTGAATAATTTGTTATCCATCGTCCGTAAGGAGTTGGAATACGCTACGGTAGATATATTAGACCTGATATTGCTAAAGTTGTTGAAGTTGGCAACATGTTTATCTCATGCTCTTAACTCCTCTCAACATGTTATCATAGATCAATGTATCCACTTTTCCGTATTCGTGAATTTTTACGACTTCAAGGCATCAACCTATTATCAATCTTGATAATAAATTTGAATGAGTGTTGCCTTTTGTAAACCCCTAATTACATGATACAGCTTTTTATTATAATGCTTCATTTTGGGTTGTAGTCAATCGCATAGCTTTCTAAGTTAAAAATTCTATGTATATATATGGCTAATCTTTCCGTGGTTGGATTTTATTTGTGATTGTAGTTGTTATAGATTTGACATATTATAGAAGATCAATCCACCAACTCCATGTTTTCCTATGATTTATCCATACATGGAATCTATTTCTAAGAGGGCTGACTTTTTTCTTTAGTCATTAATCATGTAATTGAACACCATTTATCTGCATCCTTTCAATGCTTTCATCGCTTATTAATTTTCATTTGTCTCGCTCTAGTTGAAAAGGTGTAACCATTAATGATAAAAAGGATGGAGCCATTGTCATATTAAAGGAGTGTTTATAGGGATGCAAACGGATGGATACATATACGAATATAAGTACTACCGTATCTTTATTCATTTTTGAATAAAAATAGATATGTGGATAAGAATATTGATGATTATTAAAACTTTCTTATCATGTCTTTTAAAAACGGATACAAAGGTAGAATGGATACTGATCGCATACGAGTAATGTTAGAAACACTCTATAGAATCGACTTAAATATATATGAATTGGATGGAAAACACATAATATACAATTTACTAAATGTATTTGTATCATAAAAATTATACAAATATGGTAAAAGAAGGTATAGAATTATGTTATATATGGTTAGAAATAAATCTATGACTATATTTATAAACGAAAACGGATATACGGACACAAATACAAATATTTACATATATCAAAATTATTTATATACATATCCGTATCTATTTTAAAATGAATAGGGATATGGATGTCAAAATCTGTATAAAACGAATACGGTGAGGGGTCGTATATGAATATATCCATAACCGTTTGCATCTCTAAGTGTCTCATTTGTCCCCCAAGTCCTTGACCTTGAAAATGTGTCAACTATTTTTTGGTATTTAAAACATGCTAGTCGAGGTTGCAAATCTTGAGTTTGACATCTGTTAAGCCTTAGTTACTACATATTTTGATATATTAAAATTATTTAGTTGAAATTCAACATTGTAACTATAGTTTAACTAATAGTTGTTATAATATTCATGTCAAATGAATTTATTTACTGTATATAATATGATATTTAATAAAAATAAATTTAATACTGCCACATAAATATTACAAAAAAAATTCCATGTGATTACATTTTTGGAATATATTTTGTAAGTAATAGTTGATTCAAACTCATGTCAATGCAATATATTTATATAAATAACCACAAATATCGTCTTTATGAGAAAGATTTAAAATAAAGGTGTGTTGTATATGTTTATTCATCTTTTTTGTTCCAAAAATGTAACATTATTAAAAAAATCATATATTAAGTTTAGATATGTGATTATCCCAATATAAATTGGAAATTAAATGGCAAGTACAACCAGAGATCATACATTGCAAATTAGATTATTAATTAATAGGAACTCTGATGGCTTCTTCTATACTTTGATTAGCCTCCATTTGTTTTACGATCGAATTTTAGATATTTTATCTAAAAGAAATTAGGTGGAGATTATAATAAATTTATTTTTCTCTAAGTTATCTAGAAAATACATTTTTTAAAGAGCAAATGTGTCATTTTATATCTTTGTATTTTATAAATGGAATAATCATATAGTTCCGCATATAAAATAATATATTGAAATTTATTAGAAAACATGACACGCAAATTTTCATCTTAAGGGAGAATAAAATGTTGAGGGATTTTTACACTTGTTCTTCCGAGTTTTTTCAATAACACTTGTGCACCTTTTTTTGGTTAGACTTGTGCCCCTAACAAAACTAAGGATGAAAACGAATATCAATATATTAATATCTGATTCACTATCGTATTCATTTTATACATATTTTGGCATTCGTATTCATATTCGAATTTATATATTTAATGCACAAACGGATCACATAGATAAACGGATCCAAATGCTTAAATAAAAACAAACGGATCCAAATGCCTAAACATAACTCCGTTAATCTCAGCTGCTTTCTGTTAATTTCAGCAAATCGATCCAAACAAAATTATGGTGGACCCATATTTTCGAAAATAGACTTCCAGTCGTTACGTCGGACTCACCTCCATGTCACCCCTCTCTTCGGCCACTTGTTTAAGAACAGCACATAAATACAACCCAAAGTAAAAAAAACAGAGCTTTCCACATCGAAAAAGGCGCGACGTCTTCGATCATTCCATGCAGATATCGCCTGTTTTCCACACTTTCGTCCAGTTTCGCGCATAAATGACCGAACCCATTTGGATGGTTTCGTGATCTCTGCACCTTTTCACAAAAAATCATATTTTTCTAACTCAACCCACGTGGAGCCCTGTCTCCGATCTCTCCATTGACGCATCTGCCGTGGATTTTGGGGTGCTTCCAGGAAGTGGGTACTACCCGGAAAACGAGGTTTTATGGGTTGATTTCGTGGGCCTCGGGGCTTTGGTGGTGTTGTTGATCTCGAAAGGACGGTCGTCTGTGATCTGGTGTACAATGCATGTTCCCTCTCCGTTGGGGTAATGTGTGAAGACGTGCTTTCTTTTTCGATGGGAGTTGTGTGAGAGTTGGGAGATGTCCACTTGGAAGTTTGGAACTTGTGTTCTCCTTTTCGTGATGCATTGAGTGCGGGCTTCTTCGTCTCCTTTGTGTACGATTTGGAGTTGTCTTCGTTTCCCGACATTTACTGCTTTTGGGCTTCAAGGCACTTTGTTTCGACAATCTCCCACCTGGTTGCTGCATTGTTTGCTTTTCCTGTTCAATCCCATTTCGATTCACTGGGACAGTCACGTTTAGACAAGGTACTAAGGTAGATCATATGTTCTAGGAGTTGAAATTTATATACTGCTGCTATATCTGGGAGTTTACTGTCAATATTTTTTAATTTTCCTCTCTTTTTTTGGGTTCCACTTCATCTTTACATGGAGATTGGAACATAATATTAGGAGTGATCTTGAGTGGCTGTTATGGGTGACGTATGATAATTCGCATATTCTGATCCTATTTTCACTTTAGATTTGCTGTTCTTCTGTTTTTCTTTTTGTTTATCAGATTGGTGCTTATGGGTAAATCTCTTGTCACGTGAAAGATTCTCTAAGAGGTGGAATGGTGGGTTGATTCACGGGGAAAAGGGCTGGAAGTCACAAGATAGGTGTTGGAGATCTGCAACTCCCCAACTTTTCAGTGGAATTTGTATAAAAGTATAAAGTATTACTCCTGTCACAGCGTTCGGAGGATCAGGGTTCTTGTCTGAACTCTGTCTTCGAATTTGAGATTCTGCCATGGGTCAATCTGCTGCCATCTGGGATCAGAGGTTGGCTGTGGAAAATACAAAGGACTGGAGCGGATGCGACCAAGTTATACTTAGAGTTCCTCGGGGCGCTTCTGCACGGGTATTATGTGAATCATTTATGTTGTCTCGATGTTCCAATCGGGCATTCTTTTGGGCGTAGGATGCATTATGTGGTTTGTTTTGACGATTTCATGCATAATCCAGATCAGCCTTCTTGGTGGGCGAGTTATATCTTGGAGGAATGAGCATGGTGAGGAACTTCTGTTCACCAGTAACAAGGTAATGTTGTGTATTCTTAGCTTCATATTTAATAGTTGATTAATCTACTGAATGTTCATAAGACAAGAGCCATGAAAGAAGTTGCAAATGGACATGTGTATGTTTATAATATCTATTGTTCTTGGTTTCAGATGCTCTACTGGGTATATCGACCCATGCTCAGGGTATATATTCCAATAAATGCTGACTCTCATAAGGGGAAATCCCATGTTCTACACAAATATGATGTATTTACAGCTACCAATATTTTTATAAAAGCTTGATCAGATTAAATTTATCAGTGGTTTCTTTCGAGTCATGTTAAATGTTCATATATGTTTGTTTAGCTGTATATTTTCAGTATAACTTCTTGTTCCTTCGAGTTTTTTGTGTAGATGCCGTAGTTTATTTAGTTATTGTATTCCTCCAGGATAATCTTAAAAGGCGAAAGGGAATATTTGATAAAATAGATCAAAGTAATCCAATTTCTTCCTAAACATCCATAAATTTAGATGATTCCTTGTGATAGACTATCATCTGATTAACAAAGCTTCTGACAAAAAATATTTTGTTTGTAGAACTTGACCAACCAGATTCCAACTGCATCTCATATCAATTAAGATGTCCTTGTTTGATTGTTATACCTGCAATACATACACGATAATAGTCCTTTGCCATTGTTGAGTAAATGCAGGCTAACTTCAATTCAGGAAAGATCACACGTGGAGGCATACCAATATGTTTCCCTCAGGTACTCCGCAGCCATGACTTTTTCCCCTTGCATTAACAACACTTTTCCTTCTCCCTGAATGTTGTCATTTGTAACTTCTCTGTAGTTTAGGGACGTTGGTTCCTTGGAGAGGCATGGATTTGCAAGGAACAAGATTTGGATGATCGATCACAATCCTCCACCGCTAAATCCAAACGATTACAAGGGGAATGTCTTTGTTGATCTGATAACTAAACCATCGGAAGACGATCTCAAATGTTGGCCTTGCTGGTAAATAAAATATTGGTGTCTGATTGGCAGCGAATTTCTGCAGTAATCTATCTAGTATTTCAGTAACTCTAGCGTGTGCCGTTCTAGTTACTGCAAATATTTTGTGTCTAAATCTTTAGGCCTGCAATAGCTTTTCTCTGACGAGTATTTGTAAGTCTTTCTGGTTTGAGTTATCGACAAGATGCACATCTTGCAAGAGTGTGCTGCATTGAACGATTTGTTCCGCCCAACGAACCATCAACCTCTGCAACTTCCCAGAAGAGGCATGTAGATTGATTTCCTGACAGTGGGAACATGCACAGGATATGGTCACCAAAACATAGTTTGTCCTTATTATACTCCTTGCTGTCCTCACGCCCAACAGATTGAACCTTGGGACTTCAATCATATTCTATCCTTGCTGTCTTCTGTTCAAGACATTGGGAAGAACAGACAGCAGCATGGATGCGATTTGTATACTGACAAAAGAGTCCAGCTTGGCTTGCTAGTCAAATTTGGCCTGCATTATGCCATTTTGTTTGCTTAAGCATAATCATTTATCCCCAAGCTGGACTGGGGCATATTTTCCTGTTAATGCTTATTGTACTTTGCATCAGGAAAGCTTCCACTTGGTATTGGTTTGCCTAAGAAATTGTTTGCAATATCCTTTTAACTAGCGTCAATTTAAAATTGACTTGTTAAAGCATTTTCTTATTTTAAAATTGGCGATCAAAGCCAGTGTTTGACCAAACTTAGATCCATTTGGATCTGTTGGGAACTAAGTGTTCTAAAACTTCGTTATTTGGTAAACAACAACAAAGCCTTTTCCCACATTAAGTCGGGTAAGCTACGTGGATTCTTTATCGCCATTCATATCTATCTTGGGTCAATCTCGGACTTAGATCCAAAAAACTAAGATCCCTTCGTATAGTTGCATTCCAACACTTTTTGGGCTTTGCTCACCTTCTCTTAGCCGGCTCGCATCTCCTAACTGTTGCATCAACCGACATCCTTTGCAAATGACCAAACCACCTTAAGCAGTTTTCTCGCATCTTATCCTCGATCGGAGCTACACCAACTTTCCTTCTGATTGCATCATTCCGAATATGATCTTCACGTGTATGTGTCCACATGACCTTAGCATTTTCATTTATGCTATTGTCATTCTCTGCACATGTCTATGATTCACGGGCCAACATTCAGATCCATAGAGCATAGAAGGTCTCATGGCTACTTTGTAAAACTTTCCTTTGATTTTCAAAGGAATTTTCTTATCACAGAGAGAAGTAGAGGCTCCTCTCCACTTTAGCCGATCTGCATTTATTAAGTTGGCAATATCTCCATCAGTTTCTCCGTCATGTTGCAAAATAGATCCCGCGTATCTAAAAGAATCTCTCTTCTGAAAGTTACTGTCACCAATCTTCACATCGATTCCTTCACCATTGCTTCCATCAAAAGTACACTCCATATATTCAGTCTTAGCTCTACGTATATGAAATCCTTTAGTCTCCGATGCATGTCTCCAGACCTCAAGCTTCTCATTTACTCCATCTCTAGTCTCATCAATCAATACAATATCATCAGCGAATAGCCTACACCAAGGTATCTCATCATGAATGTGATTTGTCAACTCATCCACAATCAAAGTAAAAAGGAATGGACTCAAAGCTGAACATTGGTGCAGATCAATATTGATGTAAAAATAATCAGTCTTCCCAAATTGGATCCTTACACAAGATGAAGCCCTATCATACTATCATTTATGATATTAATGTATAGGACATGTACTTGTCTCTTCTCTAAAACTCTCCACGATCTCTCGTGGGACAGTCTCATAAGTCTTCTCCAAATCAATAAAAATCATATAGATGTTCTTCCTTTTAGCTCTATAAATATCCATCATTCTCCTCGATAAGTGGACTGCTTCAATAGTTAAGCGACCTGGCATGAATCCGAATTGATTTTCTTTTAATTTAGAAACTTGCTTCAATCTTCTTTCGATCACACATTCCCAAATATTTTTTCTATATTGAAGGCTTGATTTTTAATTTTCTTTTATAATCTTTTCCTTGGGTTCAGGACTTTTATATCATTTTAATGTTATTAAACTTCATTTTCAGCTTCGAGTTGCGGCAAAGAATATCTCTTGCAATGGATGGAAATCTTTCATTGGTGTCCCATGTCAGGAACTTAAACGGGAAGCCTTCAAGTTTCTCGTTCGTTTATCACACATATTTATCTGTTTCTGATATAAGGTAAATTGGATACTCGCTGTTTTGAACCTTTTTTGCTATGCGTAAACCATTTGTACTTTTTTTAGCATATTTCTATTTTTTTATTGCTATAGTATTACCATCATGTTCTTGTTTCTATAAGCATGTAGTATTCTTTTTTAATTGCATGAAAGAAAATCATGTGAGGAAATCAATGATTAAATGATACGTTAAATTAGAGAATAATAAGTCTTATGGACTGCTAGTCATTTCATCTCCATGTCCCAGTTTAACTCTTGCCCATTTTTAACCAGCGGAAGAACAAAGCATTCACAATTTAAGACAAATATTTCAGAAAATAGCTTTTCAAAACAAAAAATATCGTAAAACATAAGAGCTCTCAATAGGTAAATAATCCTAGGTTTGCAGTGTCCTAAAAAAAGAAGGTAACGGGCAGATTAATTTGTATTAGATGAAATAGTATTTTACACGCACAATGAAACCATGCTGTAAATTTGAACATTAGAGTTACAGACTGTGGCTAGTAAAAAAAGAGTAATTCTTGTGTACTGTGAAATTGCATGTAATTTTAAAAAATAACACAAGTGAATATAACATGCATCATTGTCATTTTCACAATACGAGTCATTGTGTTCGTTTTCAGTTTCATTTTAATTTTAATTTGTCATGGCAACATGATGTGTTAGCATGTTCACTATCTTTTACATCTGATATGAATTTTGAAGACTTCCATTTCAGTGAAGTGAGGATTGAAGGTCTGGAAACACTGGATTATTTGGACAATCTCTGCCAGCGAAGACGCTTCACAGAGCAAGCAGATGCTATAACATTTGAGTCAGAGGTATATCAAAGCACAACCCAGTTTAGGACCCACTTAGATGATTAATATAAACAAGTTTAAATTATTGGACCTCTCCAGTCAACTTAAATTGGTATGAATCGGATGCTATCACCATCTGAACCTTTTGGATTCTTAAAAAAGGTCATATATGAGCCTCATGTTGACATAATAGTTTTATATTTATAGTTCTGAAAAGTGCAAGCGTCTCATAAACCAGTTTGTGTTTCCTAAGAAGTTCAACATATAATAAACATCGTAAGCTCAATTACCAGGTGGAACTATTTTTGTAAAAGAATATTCTCTGAATCTGATAAACCAACTATTAAGTGATTGGCCAGAATAAGCAGTTGTGACATTCAGACCCTTCCTAGATTTCTTACGTTACCTATATGCATACGATCATTGGTTCGTGACTAGGTTTTCTAGAGGATTCTCGAGGTGATTAGCCAGTTTTTTTATATGCAGGTAGATAGAGTTTATTTAAATTCCCCCGACGTAGTTGCTGTACTGGACCATGAAAAGAAGAGGACCTTTGTGATCAGAAAAGAAGGTCTTCCAGATGTTGGTAAGATTCTACTTCGATTTTGTTAAGCTGACATTCTCTTGAGAAAGTAAATAAATTTCCTATACATTAATATCCTCTACAGATTTTGCATTTATATCATTTACAACCTTGCATTAGTCAATATATATTTACCTAGGTCATACACCTCTATCAAATACTGCCATTTCTTGACAATTCTTGACAATTCTCCTTCGATTCAAAATTGTGGTGTAACTTGACCTGCTTTGTTCCATTCTTGGAATTGATGAGAGATCGAAAGGTCAATTTTTTTTTCCAAACTGATGTTTAGAACCCTTTTCTTTGTTAGAATCTTCTTTTTTGTCTTTGACATGGATCACTCAAGTCATCAGCTTACATAGTTGGCAGGCCAAGTCATCAGCACACAGAGTTGGCATATTTATTTCATGATGATGCATTTTATTTAGTTCTTAAAATGGACTTTTGATTTAATTACGAGGGAAATTCTTCTGTTCCTTGCACAGAACTTTTTCTCTTCCAAGATGGGTCCCTCCAACGAACTGGGGTTCCCATTGATGAAGATCGAACTGGTTTCTTTACAGATATCAGAATCTCGTATACATTACAGGTCCTTAAACCAAATTCTTAACCAGAACCATCTTATTTTTCCATCTGAAAAGTAACTATGCCCTCTGTTATCTCAACTACATTTTGACGTTTTCCCTATTTTACCTATCAAGTGCTGCCGATAATTAGAAGCATACTATTCAGGTATTTATTTAGTAACATGAACAACTTGCTTAGGGCTTTCTTGGAATTACTGAAAGGAGATAGTTCAATTAAACGACTTAGTTGGGTTAATTCATGAAATTGGAACCAGCTACTTAGCTAATTAACACACACATTGGACATTGTTTTAACAAAAAAACAATTAACTGACCTTGTCGAGACAGTTGACTAACTTGAACATTGTAGAAGTATAGGACCAAAATTCATCACTTTCTGTAAGAACACATACTATGTCACAAAATAAGTAGCACTTTTCATGTCAAATCTAACAAACCCATAAGCAGATAATTTTTCTAATCCTCTCATGACATTAGAGATAATTGTGTTTAATGCAGCTGTTTGGAATCCATGGGAGAAGAAATCCAAGTCCATGGCAGATCTTGGTGATGAGGAGTACAAGCAGATGGTTTGTGTGGATGCTGCAGTCATAGAGCGGCCCATCGCACTCAAACCAGGAGAGCAGTGGAAGGGGAAGCTGGAGCTCTCTGTTGTCCCTTCTAGCTTCTGCGTTGAGAGCCTCGGGCTTCTCCAAGGATTTTGAGGATCGGGAGAACAACTGAAAGCATGTCCTCTTATCAACATTGGTCCGCATGAAACCTCATATAGAGTTGCAATGTTCAGCCGGATGAATGTCAATGATAACATGTTTATAATCAAATGATTTGGTGCTAATGATACATATTTTTAGAACATTACTTGAAAAGTTCAAATCCGTTATTCCTCGTGATTCTGATTCAACTTTGTTGTTCAAGCAAAACTGATCATCCAGTTTGCCATTCTACTCCAGTTGATGGGAAATGATTTCAGACACTGTGGTTAAGGGGATAAAATCTCTACAAATCCAAAAAGATTCATATTCCTTTGTTTGCTGGATAATGAAATCAGCAATTCAAAATAGGGATACAGTTGCTAGACAGGAGTTCTTGCTCGTTGATTTTTCCAGCAAATATTGTTGAAAGGGACTTTACTATTTCTGTTATAATAAACGTGAAGGTGCTTCCCTGACCATCTATTTGATGAATGGCGTTGCCATGTTTTTGGAATCTGTCTGTCGTTACTGGAATCTGTTAGGTTTTCTCCACGAAGACTGATATCTTATATAGCGATTTTTTCCATGTAGAAGGGATATATAGAAAATTTCATGCAACCCGCTATATATCCTTGCGTATTGTAGTTGTGTTTTTTCTGGATCGTTTTTGTGCTTGTGTCTCGCTGATTGGATCTTATTCCCAACAGAATCATTGTATATTCCAAGTTGTGAGAGTGTCTTCAGATTAATGTTCTCAACCCATCTAAAGTATCTTATAATATGAAGGATTGGGCTCCATTCAAATCAGATATGTTGGTAAACTCAGATTTAACATGAATACCCATAAACCCTACACAGGTAATACTTTTACAGTTGCAAATCCTATAGTCTTATGGACCAGCACACTTGAGTTTGTTGTTTGTGTTGGAACGGGTTTCGGGGAATGACATAATGGTCAAAACTAATGTATGCAATTGTGCTAGCGTCGGAGGATGCCCTCTCGCCCCTTTGCTCTTCATCCTTCTGGCGGATGTTTTGGCATTAATGTGGCTGACGATAGATGTTGATTGGTGTGGTGGTTATAGAAATGGAGATATCTTGATTCATCTGCTTCAGTATGCTAAAGATACTATGATGTTCCTAAGGGCTAATATGGAACAGATTCGGTAGTTATCACGTATCATGGACATCTTTGGGGATATCGGGTTGCAAATCAACGGGGAAAAGTCCGTGGTGGTACAATTTGGGCTGTCGGGCCAGGAGGCACATAAGGGCGGCAGCTATGTTAAGATGCCCAATTGTTAGTATGCCTATCATGTATCTAGGGCTCCCATTGATGGCAGGACGATTACGATCTTGTGATTGGAGACCAGTGATGGCAAGGCTAGAGGGAAGGTTGGCAGGATGGAAGGCAACTACGCTATCTAGGAGGGGATTGATTCTTTTGAAGCATGTTCTCTCTGTCATCTAGATCTTTTTCTACTCCACGAGATTATTACTGGCAGGAGTTCGCTCAAAGATGGAGGCGTTGATGAGATGGTTTTTCTGGTCTGATGGGAAGCAAGCGTAGATGGGGTTCCATTTAGTTGATCGGGGCAAGGTCATAACTGCGAAGAGGAAGGGAGGTTTGGGATGGTGAGATTGGAGGAGATGAACAAGGCGCTTGTGGTGAAGTGGGTGGTTCAGCTTTGCGGTAGTTCAGAGGACCTTGTTTGTCGATTCATGAGGAGAATTTATGGATTTTCTTTGTTGTTGGAAACCATCCGAATACGTACTCCCTCCTTATTGTGGCAGGCTATCAGTGTATCACAAAGATGCGACCTATTTTGGGGGATGGGGAGAGGTTTAGATTTTGGCACGATGATTGGACGGGAGATGGGGTCATGAGGGAGTGGTTTCCTAGACTTTTTAGCCTGGCTTGTGATAGAGAGGGGTCAGCCAGCCATATGTGGGAACAAGGAACATGGACTTTGCAGTTCTCCTCGATGCTTTCTGATCATAGATTGGAGGACCTTCTTAGACTGCAGAGGTAGTTAGCGGAGGTTGAGGGGCCATCAGCTGGAAGAGAACATTTTGTTTGGGGTAATGGAAGATTTACGGTGAAGAAGACCTACCGCTTCTTCACCGATGATGGTGGGCAGGTACACAACGTTGTTAGACTTGATGCTAGAATCATCTAGAGGAGTAGAGTGCCTAACAGAGTCAAGGTTTTTCTATGCTTATTCAGTCTTGGTAGGGTTCTTAGCAAGAGCCATCGGGGCCAACTATTAGGTGTTGACGACTGTAGCTGTGACAGATGTGGGTTGGAGGTGGAAAATTTGGATCATTTGTTTTTTTCATGCTCTCACTTGGCACAGGTCTGGAGCAGTGCCAACATTCCATGGCAGGTGGAGGATGGTTCCAACTTCTGGCATTGCATTAGATTGGTGTACGACATTGGTCATGTTGATAGCTCCTAAGCATTCTCCATTTTGTGGGCAATTTGGTGGGGGTAGAAATGAGGCCATTTTTTGTGGACAATTGTTCTACTCTGGAAATGTTCTTGAGCATTGTAGGACGTTGTGTGACTCTTGGAACCATGTTAGGTAATGTACTTTATTCTCTTTTTGCTTTACTTTTAAAATAATATAAGCATGGTGGGTCCCACCTTGAGATGCCACCCTTTCTCTTTTAAAAAAAAAGTTTGAGCAAGTAAGAGATTTCAGTTTATATAAACTTAACATTAGTGTTGAGAGCATGGCATCAAATATCAATTCTGTTTTTTTCCACTAAAGGTCGGAAATCAAATTTTAGGAAAATTTCGTTGATATTTCATTAATATGTCCGAAAATTATGTAATTGACTTAAAAATAGATTTTTGATGGAAAGGGCCACGACGTTCTTCGGTCAATAACGAAATATAAGCACACTTTTTTTTTGCTAAAATGGGGTTGTACTTAAGAGGTTTGCCCTGTACCACAATATATACAGCATGTTAAGATATTGATAAGCGTCTAAGAAAATATAATATGCAACAAAGAAAAGAAGTTAGAATGCATTACAAGTTTAATGATAACAAAATTCATAAAATATATGAAACATTAAATAAAAGATAATAGATAGCATATACTTACACAACTACCCATAATAACTAGAAGGTCTGTGGGTTGGTCAATGTGCCACCTATGTTACTCGTGGTCATAGATTTTGTATTACGGTGTCCTTACTAACAATCTCATGTCATTAAGGACTAACTGGATTTATATTCAATTACATACTGGTTATATTCAAGATCGGCTATATATGTACCTTGAATTGATGCAATGATCAGAAGTTGTGTTCTAAGGATAAGTACATGTGTATTCAGAAGAGCATTTGTTGAGCAAAATCTTTTAAATAAATACCAAGGAATATTTATATTTCACCCATTTGGCTGGCATGTCTCTAAAATATTGGCTATCAGACGATATATCAAGCAAAATCCCAAAAAAAGATAGAAAAATTAGGTAACTGGATCTTAGTGAAAGGAAATTTCAAATGAAACTTCCCCAAGTTCTTTCAAATTTGAGCATGGTTGATGATAGTGAAGGATTGAGTTGATTAGGTAAATGCCTCTTGTAGCAAAACTTATCAATTATCAAGTAAATGAGGTCGTGTGAGAGAGTTAGGTGTGAGAAAGTCCTATAATTTGAGGGCACTGTACATGTTTTGGTGAAAAGAATCAAGGAAGAAACACAACTGTTAGGCCACTTCTCCAACCGAATAGGGTGATCATCCTAATCATTTCAAACCACATGAGCTCAATGTTTAATGCCGTTAGCTGTCTTTTATTCCACATTGTCATTTTCAAAATCAGGATGTGCATTTCAGTAGCACCAATCTGCAATGGCAATTAAAATTTACAGCATACATTAGCATGAATGGAAAGCTCGCATTGTTCTTTTTTTCGGAATGAGCTCTCATTGGCCATGATTCACTACATTTAATTATTATAATAAACAATGACCTTAGCAACAAAATAGTAGAAGATGGTACAAAATTCATTTAACTTAATCGAACAAGGGTTTGTCCCAGAATGTATCTTTCTCAATCTTATACCTCAGTATGAGATAGGGAGTAATGAATGTAGCTTCATTTGTTCCGTTGTCATTCCAGCCGTTACGCCTTACAGATTGGTCCTTCTAGGAGGGATCTGGACCATATAGAAGAAACAAAGCAGCTTCAACAGGCTGACTCATTCCCCACGAGAAGGCATAGGTCTATATCGCTGCACCAGGAGAGTTTTGTGTAAAGGTAGTTTCTTTTGGTGGCTTTGCTTTCTCAAAATCAGCTGCCGGAGGTGCTAAAAAAAGATTCATCTGTTAGGGAGGGAGGGATTGGACAAATAGTTTTTGAAAGTAGCTGCACATGAAAGGACTAGACTCACTATTTTAACAAATCCATTGAAAAAAATGATAGAAGGGAACAAGCAGTGGTTGATCATTTGTGATACAGCCAAGATTTGCAAATGTCCGATTATGTGTTTGACTCGAATAAGGACTTCATGTCCAGATTGAATACAAGCTGTGGCAGGAAATGAACAGGCAAGTTAGTATCCCAAAAGGGATTGGCAGCGCAGCTTGTTGCCCGTCTTCCATCAATTTCTATGTAATGAATATTTTTGGATATTTTTATGATAATCCAGTTAGTTGAGCAAATTTCTCGAATGGAAAATACTGAACTCATGGAACTTTTGTTAGATATTATCTGCAGCAAAAAATCAGTGAAAACCAGATTCCAAAATCTAACTCTAAAAATAACTACGCCCGACACAAATAAAGCGATCGGGCCCAGAATCCAAAATCAGTGATTAAGATTTTTATGCCCCCGAGATTATTAAATGATAACTGTTGAAATCCTGAAATGCATTAAGTCAATCCTTCTAAACTGCTAAAGACAACTAAAGCACCATATAGAAGTTAACACTGGAGGATGAAAGAGTGTTCATCTCTTATCGATGGCATAAATTGCATTACAAGGCATAAATGTTATCTGCAGGTATTGAGGAGTTCATTGTCTATCAAGCCAACTGAAACTATTGTACTTTCATCATGCTAAATATTAGATGGAAACTCCATATCTTCTCTAGGAGAATGTTACCTCCACAGAAGCCCATGGCAATTGGTGTGAATAAATATGTAAAACAACCTTGTGGGTGAGCATAATGCAATTGATGTTCGAATACCACCTTGTGTGCGAGCATAAACACATTTGATGATACACAAAAGAATCCTACAAGTGGGGAAGAACTTCCGCATTAAACGGCTCGAATTAGTCACCAGTAATCTCCACATGAACAAGAACCATCTTTGAAATGATGAAAGCGATTTCCATCCCTTACAACCAACTCCCTTGCAGTAACTAGAGATGCCAGTTTTAAGAAACTGTGGCAGTCATTGCAAACTCGAAGATTTTTCATGATGTGGATTGGCATCCAAGGGGGTAACGTGAGGAGGCCAAATGCAAAAGCAAGCTTTTCACTATGATGGCTTTCAGATCCACTCTTGTTCATGTACCCTCTTAGTTCAACTTTTGCAACAATTTCACCTAAAACTGTCAAAACATCTGTGATTTGTGGGTGGCTTATATCATCAGCAGTGAAAACATGAGTTCTGTTATTGGCCTCTATCCAACTGCACCCCGGATCCTTCTTTATACCTCGTTCTTTCATGAGTTTCCGTACATTTGCAACATCAACACCTTTGCCTGCATCAGAATATATATTAGCAAGCAAGATGTAGCTCCCTGAATCAGTAGCATCCAAATGAAGCAGATGTTTTACTGCATGCTCAGCGATTTCAGGGTTGCAGTGGACTTTGCAAGCACCAAGAAGGGCTCCCCAAACTCCTACATTTGGTTGGATAGGCATTCCATCAATAATTGCCTTAGCCTCTTCTAGCAATCCTGACCGACCAAGAAGGTCGACCATGCAAGCAAAATGTTCAGTATTAGCGGGTATACTGTGACATGTAGTCATTTTGTCAAAATAATATCTTCCTTCTGCAACAAGTCCCGAGTGGCTACACCCTGATAGAACACCAACATAGGTAATATGATCAGGTTTCAGACCTTCATCTAGCATGTTCTCAAAGGTTTCCAAGGCTTTCCTACCTTGACCATTTTGAGCATATCCTGAAATCATGGAATTCCAAGAAACCAAGTCCTTCTTGGAGATGGAATCAAAAACATCCCGTGCTTCTGTAATTCTTCCGCATTTTGAATACATAGTAACGATACCATTTGCCACTGAAGTGTCAATATCCAAACCAGATTTCACAGCTTGGCCAGCCACTTGCTTCCCAAGCTTTAATGCTCCCAAATCAGCACAAGCACTTAACAAGGTGGCAAATGTTACCCAGTCTGGCCGAACTTTCTCTTCGTTTCTCATTAAAATGTACAGCTTGAGGCCCTCTTCTCCTTGATCATGTTGTACATATGCTGCCAACATAGAATTCCAAGTGACAACATTACGCTCGGGCATCATATGGAAGTAAGAAACAGCCTTGACAAGATCACCTACCTGAGCAAATGCAGTTACCATGCTTGTCCACGAAATTACATCTTTCTTCATCATCATGTTGAAAATATTCTCTGAATTCTGAACACTCCCGCATTTTGCATACATCGCAAGAAGGGCATTTGATACAGGAACATAGTGATCAAGTCCGTTCCTAATAGAATAGCAGTGCAACTGGCACCCGAGACCCATATCCTTTTTATTGCAACAACCTCCCAGTACAGTAGCAATAGAGAATTCATCCAAAGCTACATCTTCCTCTTTCATTTTGTTAAACAGTTCCAGAGCTTCTTCTATGTGTTTAGATTGAACAAATCCTGCAATCAATGAAGTCCACAAAACAACATTGCGTTCTTTTAAGGAATCAAAAACCATTTTTGCAACTTTCAGTGATCCACATTTGGAGTACATATCAACCAATGCACTACCAACGTCCACATCTATACACTCGTGAAACTTAATGATGCGAGCATGTAAATGCCTACCCCAGAGCAAATCAGTTATACTCGCGCAGGCACTAAGGACACTGGAATAAGTCACATAATCCGGTGCAAACCCTTCATTTTGCATCTCAACAAACATGGAGAGAGTTTTTGAGCCCCAACCATGTTGTGAAAGTATCGAGATCGCCGAGTTCCATGATATCACATCTCTCCTTGGCATCTTGTAAAACAAATCGAGAGCCTTTCTTACACCCTCTGACTTTGAGTATCCGACCATCATGTTATTCCAACAGAACACATCTGGGTTATCCATCTGTTTGAACTGTTGGGCAGCGGACTCCATTGAACTGCACTTGATATACATATCAAGCAAAGACACAGCAACATGTTGGTCCCCTGTAAGATTAGTTTTGGCAGCAAAGCAATGAACTTGACATCCCAACTCAGTGCACAGCATAACACTGCATGCTTTGAATGTGCATGAAACGGTAAAGTCGTCCGGACGACAATCCACATCACTAATCATCGCCGCAAAGAGCAGCACTGCCTCCCGGCATCTCCCTGCTCGGACATAACCAGACATCATCGAATTCCATGAGACAGGCACCCTCTCAGGCATTGCATCGAACAACTTGCGAGCTTCTTCCACCTCGCCGCCATCACAGCACGCGGTGATCATGGTATTCCATGAGAACAAATTGGGTCGTGGAATTCCGACGAACACACTCCGGGCATCCTCCAAGGAACCACATTTCGAGTATGCCCGTACGAGATTGTTGAGTAGGAAAGTAGCTGACCCCAAACCCGACGAGACGAGACGAGAATGGATCTTTCGAGCTTCCCCGACCTCTCCACGCTCCCCGCAAGCGATCATGGCGTCGAAGAAGGCTTGTGTGGAGATACCCACATCGGATTTGAGCTCGGAAACGTGTTTTCTTGCCGGGATTTGAGCTTCTTGAGGTGAAAGGCCATGGCAAGAAGAGGCTACTAGTGCACATGGTGATGATGCCGCTTTGTTGGCATTGATGCGGAGCTGGTAAAACAAGGACGACCAACAAGGAAACGTGAGACGGAATAGAATGCAAGCGAAGTAACTTGGATGGGAGTGAAGGATGGAGGAGGACCTCGATTGAGGAGGACGTGCGAGTGCTCCGTTTGAGAAGGCTAAACATGGACGTCAGCAGTGGAGTGATTCATGCCGTCGGGATAACTTGCCTTCATCGAATAGTAGAACAGGAAGCTGTTTTTACATACAGAAGAAACCCATAGATTAGAAATATTTTTGTATCTCGCCGAGGTAAAACGAATTCCTTATATAAGGTCTCAAACGCCCACAAAAAGGTATGTGGATTCTTTAAAAGCAAGCTTTCCTTTATGAGCCAAATCTACGATTCTTAAACATATGGATAGGAAACTGCATGTTCAAAAGGTAGCTTTGAAGGATCATATGAAGAAAGCAAAATTAAAAATTAAGGAGACAATTTTCCTATGTCAAATCAAAGTTATTTTTGAAAAGTGACTTTAACTACAAAATGAAGGCATAAAATAACTAAGTTGATACCTTAAGTAACTATTCATTTTACCCTAAATGATGGATGAATTTTCTTCCACCTACAAATGCATTAAAGTTGACATGTAATTGACATGATCATTCATATAAGATGTTCTCAGTTACGGTCATATTTGAGTGATGTGACATACAACAAGACAGGACAAGCTTTTAACATGGTGGAAGAAGCTTTTAGCAAGACAAACTAAATTCATAGAATGGAGGTTTTCATAGTGATTTGTAATTCTATAGTGAGATTTAGATGTTTTTCTTAATTTATAAAAAGATTTGTAAATGTGTTTTTATCAGTTGTACCCTCCTTAGATATTGCAATATCAGTATGTCCCTCCATTTTTTTGGAATATCAATTGCGCTCCTGATTTCTTTGACAATGATTACTTTTGTCCCTTGTCGTTCATCCCCATCCCAAACGGACGCTAACTTTGAGGATACAAGGGTAATTAGATAAAAAACCATGGGTAGAAATGTCTTCTTCCTTCCACTCTTCCTCCCTCCCCCCCCCCCCCCCCCTTCCATCCCTTCCTCCTCCTCTGACCGCCTTCTCCTCTGCCCCTCTCCCTCCAGCCCCTCCTTCTCCCTCCAGCCCTTCTTCCTCCTTCGACCACCTCCTCCACCGTCCCTCTCCCTCCAACCCATCCTCTTCCTCTGATAACTTCCCCCTCCGCCACTCCCCCTCCATCCCTTTCTCCTCTAGTCCCTTCTCCTCCAATAAGAAGATGCCCTAGAGCATGGCTTGGTGAGGTGCTTCAAAGGTGGGTTGACACACAACTACAAGGCCCTAAGGCTTCCCTTAATGGGCATGTTGTGATTAAAGGGAAATGGTTGTGGGAGGAGTTGTTGTTGAGTCCCTAGTAGTTAGAGGAACTCAAGACCTCAAGTAGTGGTGCCTTTATGGAGTTGAAGTTACCAACTTCCATTGAGAGGATGATTCTGGTCTAAGTCCGTAGAATGTCGACTAGATGCTGATGAACGATGGGTCAAAGACAAGGGAGCTCCTAAAGCAGCATTATCCCTTGACGGGTGGGGATATTGGTCTCACCTTGAGGCAGAATGATGCTTATTTGAAGTGAATCTCCGGCGAGCTTCTTGTCTTTTGAGTAACTTAGGCATTCATCCTAAAGGTGATTGAGAGTTGCATGCGAGGAATCCTCTCCAGAGGCTAGTAGGAGATGGGTATCATTAGTTATGTACAAGTGTTGCTCGGATATCCTAACGAGTAGAGCTTCTATCTTCAGTTATGGTGACATGCCTCTTGATGCTACGAATCTGAAAAAGAATACATATAATAGGTGTATCTTTTCTCGAGCTAGGAAGCTCGGTGAGGAAGAGTTCCTTAGTCGAAATGGAGAAGATAGGGACGTGATGCTCGGATCTGTGCAAGATATGGCTAGAGGTGGTTGGGGCAGGGTTGGTCTGGTCAGAGGAGGAGGAGCAGAAGAATTCGAGGCAAAGCGGGCGAAGGAGGAAGATCGAGGCAGGGTTGGGTTGGGCAGAGGAGGTCTGGATTGATCTTTTATTGGCAGAGGAGGAGGTTCGGGTGGAGAGGTTTGGGGAGGAGGAGGGGAGATTGATTTGGACAATTATGTCCCTCTTAATAACAACATGGTTTGAATAAGTCGTAGTTTAGTTCATATCGTTGACGATCAAACTAAGAAAAGGGACAATTGATAATGGCGTAAGAAGCTAATGGTGCAACTAATATTCAAAAAGAGGAGGGACATAACCAATAATGCAATATCTAAAGAGGACTTAAAACCCCAAAAAAACAAAGCATATTTTTAAATCTCCTAAATTTATTGCACATTTCATAAGCTCAAAGAAAAAAAATTAACATTCTTTAAAATTAAAATAATGATTCTTAAACTCAAAAATATAAACAAAAACTTACCCATGTGTATGATGGATATCCACTTGAATTTTCAACCTGAATATAATCATCTTGGTGAGTGCTTATATTATAGGTAAATGGATCTTAGGTGAGGATCCATTTACCTGTCTGAGGACTATGTGTATCCTTTCTCCCTTGGTCTGTCATTGTGAATGAAAAAGAAAATAACGAACCCTAGTTGTCAACGACGGAATAGGGAGTTTTTGTCTCGCAGTTTTCCCCTCTTTGGAGAATCTCCATGTCAATCTTCATGTGTTTGTTCATTGATGTGGTTCAAGATGGTATCAAAGGTGATCATTTTATTATGTTGATCACTTGCTAGTGTGAATCCCTTTTTCATCTAGCCACTATCTATGCCATGTGACGTATTCCTCTTACTCCTGTTTTGTTGAGTATTGCAACTGTGAGCATTTCTTGTTGCAAGAGATTTTTCCCAATTAACTATGAGATAATAGGTATTTCCTGGAGGTATTTTTTCCTTTGCTCCCTGTGTTGTGAGTTTTTTTGGTTGGCCAAGCCTCTATTTTAACTGCATCTTGCTCATGCTGCTCTAGATGTCCATCCTCTCCACCTGTACCCTTTACCGGAGAGGGCTCTGTAGCCTCATCACTATCATCATCCATGGAGATCTCATCTCCATCACCCACTCTCAATGGTGTCCTCAGCCAATTTCTGATCCTCATAAAAGATCACATCCTTGTGTCTGGTGACGGTCTTCTTCCTTGGATCCCAAAACTGTATCCAAACTATTGATCTCCATAGCCCAGAAAAATACAAGGCACTGACTTGTCATCCAACTTCTTCCTCTGCTCCTTTGGTACCAATGCATACGCCTTGCATCCAAACACCCTCAAATGAGCATGTGAGGGGTCCTTCCCTGTCCAAACACGCTCTGGAATCTGAAAACCCAAGGAACTGATGGAGATCGGTTGATCAAGTAACATGGGTGTGAACTGCCTCAGCCCAAAAGGTCTTAGGCAACTTCGCTGTCTTAAATATACAACGGACTCTCTCAACAATGGTCCTGTTCATCCTCTCAGCTAGACCATTGTGATGGGGTGTACCTGGCTCTGTCCTCTCATGCCTGATGCCGTGCTCTGCACAATAGCCCTGAAAACTATGGAGGTGTACTCTCCCCCATTGTTCGTGCGTAGATACTTCAACAATTTCCCTGTCTCACGCTCAACCATGGCATGGAATTCTTGAAGCAATCAAACACCTGATCCTTCTATCTCAACATATACACCCACACCTTCCTAGATGCATCATCAATGAAGGTGACAAAATACATGTTGCCTCCCAAAGAGCGGTGTCTATAGGACCACAAACATCAGAATGAATCAACTGTAGAAGATCTCTCTTCACTTGGATATGACTTTGTATGGTACGCTCCTGCTCTTCCCAACCTCACATGCATCACAAGGAGACAAAGTGATGTCATTGTGGTAGGGGATCAACTCTCTCTTGCTCAAAAGCTGCAAGCCCTTCTGGCTCATGTGCCCAAGCCAACAGTGCCACAAATCTGAATTGTCTGCCTCTCTAGCATACAAACTGTCGTTCATGACCTTCGCTCTCGTCATGTAGAGTGTGTGACTGATGAATCAACATTTCATCATCTTTATTCTATCATTTTGGCCTCAAAAACTCCAGCAAATGCATGTAAATACACTTAATTAGAACTTCTTAGCATTCATGCATGTCCATGTAAATAGTGTATAAAATATTGTATTTAAAGCCAAAATTATAGAATAAATAAAGAAAAGAAAAAGATAAAATATTGTAAATATTTTATGACCAGAGACCCCAAGACCTAGCCTCTTGATGAATAGGTCGACAAGGAATAAAGTAGGGGGAGATAAGGGCCAGATACCTATTCATTTTATTCTTTCCTTATTCATTTTTTGAGACCTATTTTTGGTTCTAATTTTTATACCTCAGATAAAGAAACTTTGAACATAAAAGTTGTAGATAATTAAATAAATAAAAATACAAAATTTATTTCATGCAAAAATACTGTACAAATAAAAAGTTATGATCTGAATAAAATCCTAGAATCCCAACTTCCCAGACCTGTATCTCCCAAATAAAAACTCAAAATGCATCAAACTCACCTTTATTTGTATATAATTTAAAACAATCTATTTAATAAAGTTTTCGCATTTGGCGGAGCTACGGTTTGAAAGTTGAGTTTTGGACCCCTATTGTATACTTGTACAGAATAAAATATTCATTTATTCATTATTTTCATAATCTTATATTTTTATAATTTTGTAAATATTATTTAGAAGTTATGTGTTTATTAAAATCAGAATAAAAATACGAAAGAAATACAAAATAAAATACTGTATAAATAGCATACCTAGGTATAATACCTATACCTATAAAATTACTATTTTATATTTTACTAAGTGTACAAAATACATCAGAAAAAATAAAATAAAAATATATTTAAGTATATAAAGATATTTTATAAATTTATAAAATAATAAACAAAATAAATAAATTAAATATATAAAATAAAATAAAATAATAAAATATATAGATATATATACATATAGGGCATAAAAGGTAATTTGTAATTATATACCTCATAAAAATAAATAAAAATCACTATAAATTTTTTTATAAAATAAGAAACATTTTTTTATAACCTAAAATTAATAAATTCATTTACTATTTTATTTTGAATTTCTAAATAATTTCGACCGACCTTTTTCTGATTGGTCCACGTGGACCAATCAGGCGCGGTCGTTGGTTGACCTCAGTCAATTGCCTGACCGAGGTCTGCCACCCTCTAACGCCCGTGATTTTGTCCCCATTTTCAAGAAATTTTAGCACTGAATCCTTTCGTCTTCTCCCCTCTATTCCTTTTTTGGAAATTCTTCCCCTATCATCACTGAGCCATGCCACACCTTCAGATCACGCAAATCTCCATGATGCGCGCGTGGCCCTCGCTTGAAGAAGATGCAGCCATACTGTATATAGCCGATGCCACCTTCAAGCTCGAGTTTGAACCCCCTTAGCACTTGCTTCGCTCCCGTTTTTGTGTCCTTGAGTGAGAGGAAGGTGACAGCTTCCGCCTTAGCGCATCAGATCGGTCGAGCAAGCACCAGGTCGGCTCCACCACCTCCGCCATCTCCGACATCAAGGTTCTACTACCTCAGGTCCCCCACCTTTGAGGTTTGCCTTTTTACCCCTTTTTCTTTTCACTTTTTGTCCACTGTAGTTGTAGCTTCATTTTCCCATCGACCAATTTGTCTATCGTTCGCCCTATCGCCGTTCCCGACCGCCGCGCCGGAGCGCAACTTCGGCGAGTTTCCCTTTCCCTCCACGGACCACCTTCACGCCTCCGGGGGTCCAGGCAGTTTTCCCTGGACCCTCTCACCCATTTCTGTAGGTAGTGGGAGCTTAACATACCCTTGGGACTTGGATTCGCACTCCGCCGGAGATACCTGGAGCTCCAGGCTCCGCTGCTTCGCGGCCACGCTACAGTATCTCTCCGGCGATCTTGATGGTCCCAGCAAGCAGAGCATCATCAGAGGATTCTCCCCGACCTTTTGTTGCGGCCCAGACCACCAGAATAGCGTCATCTTGCTGGAGGAAATTCGTCTCGGCGAAGTTCTTCCCCGTTCTGGCTCCGGGTGCCTCCACCATTCGATCATGGCCCAGCTCCAGATCACATTTCGATCGTTAGATTCTCTCGCGCTCCAGCCGTCAGATAATCCTTGGGGGTCTAATCTCAGCCGATCATCGCCGAACCGTTATCGCGCGTCGTGCGCGCGCAACGTGGACAAGTGAGCGCCCCCGTCGTTCGATCGCGCACGAGGAGTTTAGGCGAGGGTATTTTGCACCTACACCCCTGTCATTTTCGCATCTTATTTCTAGTCCATGAACTTTTATTTGTAGTTTAAATATTTTCTATAATATTTACATCAAGACCCCCATAGTTTCCATATTTGCATTCAGGTCTAGTCCGCGTCACCTCACGTGACCCGTGCACGTGGGGTGGTGGACATTTTGCAGGGACCCCCCTGGGGGTTTGTTTATTTCGTTTTGGTCCATGAAACTTTTAAATTAAGTTGTAATATTTGGTAAAATTGTATCTGAGCCCCTGGAACTTTGTAAAATTGCAAAAATACCCCTGCCAGGTCACGTGCCCAGTGCGTGTGAGTTGGACATTTTGCAGCAGACCCTCTCTGGGTTTGGGTATTTCTTTTTAGTCCAGAAAATTTTATTTAACGTTATATAACTTTGGAAAATTGCAAGTAGGCCCTTGGTCTTCTGTGTATTTACATTTATGCCCTTGCCAGTATTGTATTTTTGCTTAGATGTTTGCATTTGTTTCATGCATCATTTTAACTCGAAAAATTACCAAAAAAATACCATAGGCTCCTGTTGCATTGTAGTTTAACATCATATTTTTAATTTGAATTTTTATTGCATTTTCATATTTATTAAAAATCAAAAACATGCATTTTCAGCACTATTTGCATTAGAAAATTCATAAAAAAGTACAAAAAGTCTTTGAAAATTTCCAAAAAAATGTATTTTGTGAGTTTTATCATTTTTTAGTGTCAGTCCAAAAATCATTACAAATTTCAAAAGAAAACTCCTAAAAATTACAAACCCCTAAAATCTTTACAAAAATCTTAAAAATTCTATAAAAATCCTAAAAATATAATTTCAGTTTCTGTATTTTCCTCATTATATTAGATGTATTTTAAAATTAATTTGGGAATTTTGGATATTTTTTGATATTTTTCACATCACTTTAATTTCGGCCAACAACCTATTTCATTGTTTCCTAGTATTTTTACCTCTAAAAATAACAAAAAATTAGGAAAAACCTAGGAAAATCACAAACATTAGAAAATATAAAAAGCCCAAAAACATTTATTTCCTGATTTTTAAGTATTTTTACCTATTTTTATAAATCCTTATTCCTCCTCTTTCTTACTTTGTATATATCCTATTTAAAGAAAAAGAAAATACAAAATATAAAATTCAAAAAGAAAATAAAATTAGAAAATAAAAAACCAAATATAAAAATATAAAATATAAAATTATAAAATATGAAATTCAAAACCCACAAAATTTGCACATTCAGGCAATTGCTCACTTTCACATTGACCCTTGTGCACTCCTGCCTTGTTCTATCTTGTTTGCTCCCTGAGTTCGACACTCTACACATACTTGCGCTATACACATTTTTGTAGAGTTAATAATAAATTTTGACTCCACATTTGTTTCTCATTACTTGATTTATATTGTGGGTTCATTGTTGATTAATATGGAATTTTGAAGTGATCAACACATCGACTATTGATCCGCCTTGTGGATCAATATGACCACTCTATTTTCTTTGTTATCAGTGACACAAGCTGCCTCTAGCCATGATGAGAGAACCTTTGCTAATCTTGCACTTGTCGTCGCCGAACTTCAGATGGTAGCCTTCTCTATCTAGTTGTGAGCCAGATATAAGGCTAAGACGCACATCAGGAACATGCCTCACATTCTGGAGTGTCATTGAGCACCCAACATCTGTCTGAATCGAGATGGTTCCCATGTCAATGATCTTAGAGTAACTCTCGTTACCCATCAAGACTCATCCTCACCCCTAGGTAGGTGGTGAAGAACTCCTGTATGAGTCACATGATAGGAGGCGGACGTGTCAACGACCCACTCCAAATCACTCCCTGCATGCAAGCACTGATCCCTGGACGGTGAAAAACACCTCTTCTGCATTGTCCTCTGCTACAACTGCAGCTACATTCCCATCTTCCTTTTTCTGATCCTTCTTGACTTCAGCTTGCTCTCTTTTCCAAACCCTGCAATCTATCTTCCAGTGAACTGGCTTCTGGCAATGGTGACACTTTCCTCTTCCCTTGGACTTGTCTCTGGATTGCTGCCTCGCCTGTGACTTTCCTCTGCTAGTGGATCTTCCTCTCCTCTCAACTGCATACACATGTGAAGAGGAGAATGCCTCTACCGAAGAGCGATGTCTAATCTCCTCATTGAGGAGACTGCCCTTGACCATAGCCATGGTCAACTTACTATCCTTCGCAGAGTTGCTCACGATGACTACTAGAGTCTCCCAACTGTCCGGCAATGAACACAACAAGAGAAGTGCCTGCAACTCATCATCCACTACCAATCCCATGGAAGTCAACCGGTTGATGATGCTTTGGAAATCATTCAGATGCTCTGCCACATTGCATCCATCTTTGTACTTCAAATTCACAAGCTTTCTAATCAAGAAAGCCTTGTTGGTTGCGGTCTTCTGATCATAGAGCTCGGACAACTTATCCCACAGCTCCTTTGCATTCGTCTCCTCGACCACGTGATGAAAGACCGACATGTCAAGCCACTTCCGAATATTAACATTGGTCTTTCGATTCAACTTTGTCCACTCGCCCGCAGACATATTCTTTGGCTTGGCGCTCTCTCCCTCCACCGGATCGTGGAGATGCTTGCAATACAAGATGTCTTCCATCTTCGCCTTCCAAATCTGCCAGTTGTTGCTTGTGAGCTTAATCATAGTGCCTTCATCATCTTTTCCCATTTTTGCACAACTTGTACTCTGATACCACTTGTTGGGGATATGCAGACAACCAGGAGTATCCCCTAAAAATGTCCTGCAGCAAAGATAGCACAACAAATATATGTTCCCACACGGGAACACAACGGCAACAATCACAATCAATCACAACAAGCAACCATGGGAGACGAGGATTTTTACGTGGAAACCCTTACTCGATGTGAGCAAGAGAAAAGCCACGGGCAAGAGCGGTAACGATTTCACTACGGTCAAAATAAGCCAAAGTTCTTCCCGGTTTTATTGCCCACAAAATCGATGTACAGGCCACAAGCACAATGATAGTTCTTCTACAAGAAACTAACTATCCCTAGGCATCCAAAATAGCAAATGTGCTCAAAACCAAGAAGATAAGTGGCTTCCCTTGTGGGTTCCCGGATGGAGACCCAAACACGATGGCTTCGGCTTCTTGAGGTCGTTCGCAACGATCTCCTCGATGCTCCTCTCGAGCTCGGCCAGCACCTCCGATCTCCAAACCCAAACCGCAGCTCCCAAAAGACCGAGCTGTTGCTGCCCTA